>PVJC01002712.1:14205-76734 GCA_004026665.1 Murina feae | reverse complement strand
GTTTCAGCTGCTTTCCCTATCTGCTCTGGGACAAGGCACTGTATACGTCTGCCTAAACCGCCGTCATTTTTAATCTCCCAGTTCCATTTAATTTAAAACATCATTTGAGCTGTCCATTTCCACTGCCTCCCTCAGAGAGCATTTCTGTGGGCATCTATATGCGACACCACCACTGTTTGAGTTAGTGTTTATGTCTTTCTTTAATTTGCGCCTATGGTTCTTATCTTCTAGGTGTTTATGTGGCATTTCATTTCATTTAATGCTTATTATTTATTATACCTTATGCAATGTCTTATCTTATAACAAGATTATAAATACCTCCAGGGCTGGAACCAGCTCCTAGCAAGCTATCTTGTAATTATGTTCCATCAGTCATTTTAGTTGACTAATCTGGCTGCTTATCTTTGAGAGACATGAAAATCACTGAGAACGGAAACAGGAATGGAAAGAAAAGCACAAGTGGGGAGAACCCTCTCTAGATAACAAAGTAGCAA
Organism: Murina feae; assembly: GCA_004026665.1. Classification (NCBI taxonomy): domain Eukaryota; kingdom Metazoa; phylum Chordata; class Mammalia; order Chiroptera; family Vespertilionidae; genus Murina; species Murina feae. The sequence continues at coordinate 76,240 of PVJC01002712.1, read as the reverse complement.
CTCATCAGATTTACAGTAGCCAGAAAATCATCTTTGCTCATTTGAGTTACACAGTAAATGTTGTCCTTGTTATAGTCCTACCCTGATCCTGCTCAGAGTTCGTGAGTGAGATTTTGCCCTTCTTATTAGCAGATGGTTTAGTCAAGCTGCTTCCCTCTGCTAGCAACCGGTGACACAGGTGGATGGTTTTCTGAAACCTCAGGAATGAATAAAGCACTGTGGCCAATGACCGGGGAGGTGCCATGGGGCTGTACCTGGGGCTTCAACAGTAGTTCATCAGGGAGCTGCATCTTCAGTCACCTTGATCTCAGCCAACAAAAACAACAGCAGGAAAAGCCAATCCACAACCATATTACTTTAAATGCCAGCAGCAGAGGAAACATCTGAAGAGCAGGGTAGTTTTCACGTGAAGCCGACAGCTGGATCCCTATGAGGAACCCCAACTTAGGTCTCTCTTCCATTATTAGGGGTTTGATAAAGAATCCAAAGCTTCTCACTGCCATTCTGGAGTCTCAGCTTCTCTTTGCTCCTTCACTGGACCCTTTTCTCTGTGACTCTCCATCATTTACAGGTCTGGGTGCTTAAAACTAGATTCTTGACAGTTTCTTCAGATTCACTTATACTTCATTGTTTGGGAACATTAAAACCATGGTGCTGTAATTTCCCACCACACTATACTCTACACACAATTATGAAATGAGTAGCATTTACATTTTAATAAATAATTTTGTATGAGCATGTTTTCCAAGCTTTTCTTTGCTTCTTGTGCCCTTTTAAATACATGATTCAAGAACACATTATTGTACAACATTTTTTAAATATGAAAATATGCAGATTAAGCATAGATGCTCCCCTTTATTTCTGACCCAACTCCCTTCCTTCCCCACTGTTGATACAATAAATAAACTTCCAGTCTGATTTAAATAGAAGTATGGATATATGTACTTTACATTTTTCTTCATGTAAATGAGATTACACTGTATGTATTGTTTATGCAACAGTATGGCTTCACGTGTAGAATGAAAAGAAATTACTTTTAGACATGAATTGTAGTCCATAATAGGGAATATGGAGGTATTATACTTAGTCTAGTAAACTAAGGTAGTTCCCAAGATAAATTATGAGAAATGCTGCAAATATATATCTTTGAAAAACAATCTTTGTACATATAAATATTTCTGAAGGTCAAATTCCTAGAAATGCAATTGTGTATCAAAGTATTAGTGCACTTTAAAAGCTTTATTGAGGTGTAACTCAAATACCATAAGATGTACCCATTTTGGTATATTTATAGTAGTATTATTATTAGTGTGAGAGTTGTGTAACCATCAGAATTTTACTTTAAATTGTTTCCATCATCCCCCAAAAGAAATATCATGCCCATTTGCTGTCACTTCCCATCCCCACCAAACCCACTGCCCCCAGCCCTAGGCAACCACTACTCTATCTTCTGTCCTTACAGTTTTATCTACTCTGGACTTTGCGTGCAAATGTAACCACTCCCTACATCGCCTTTTGTGTTTGTGTTCTTCCCCGAGCATCATGTTTTTGAGGCTTGTTGGTGTTGTAGAATGTATCAGTCCTTCATTCCCTTTTATGGCCAAGTAATGCTCCATTGCATGGATAGACCACATTTGCTTATCCATTCACCAGTTGATAGACATTTGGGTTGTTTCCCTTTTTTAGCCATTATGAATAAAGCTGCCATGAACATGTGTGCAATACTTAGTGTGGATGTCTGTTTTCATTTCTCTTGAATATATACTTAAGAGTAGAACTGTTATAGACAGATCTATGTTTGACTTTCTAAGAAACTGCCAGACTTTTCCAAAGTGGCTGCACCATTTGACATTATGACCAGCATCCTAGTCAACATCTGTTGTCTTCTTTATTATCTCCATTCTAGTCAACGTAAAGACGTTTTAAAACTGACTTTACCAATTTGTTCTCCCACCAACAGTGTGCATATAAAAGTACTGTTTTTACATATCCTCACCAACAATATCAATTATCAATCTACCTGGTATTTAATTTTTGCTTAGATGACCTCATTGTTGTTTAAATTTACATTTTCCTAATATTTGTGACATTCATGCATTGATGGACCATTTGTATTTCTTTTTCTGTGAACTGTCTGTTATATATTTGGTCATTTTTTATTGGATTGATAAGTATAGACATACTATATGTAATGTAGGTATTATTAATTTTCTGCCATATATATATAGTATACCTTAACCTGTTGTCTTTTAACCTTTTATAGTACAAAAAGTTTAATTTTCACCTCCTAAATAAGTCAGTTTTCTTTGTACTAGATTCTGGGTTAGATGTCTTATTTAGAAAAGTCTCTCCCACTCCCAGAGTTATAAAAATATATATATTTCCATATATTTTCTTCTAATATTTTTATAGTTTTACTTTTATGCTGAACACTAATAAATATGGAAATTAATCTTATATACGGTGTAAAATAGAGGAATACATATTTGTTTGGTTCTGATGGCACCAAACCTTTCACTGAATTGTTTAACCTTTGGTAATGAATTTGAAATAAAATTCTGCTTCAATCATAAATTTCAGTATGTAAATGACTCTCTCCCAGGACTTTATTCCATTCTATTGATCTATTTGTCTAATCTGGGCTGATAACAACCTAGTTAAGTTACAGTTGCTTGAAAGTGTGTTTGGTATCTGGTCAGGCAAATCCCCTTTCATAATTCCTACTTTAAAAGAAAATCTCTCAAGAAATCTTTGTAAGTGAAATGAAAAGGTTTCTGGTGCAATGAGACTCATACGATAAGAAATATTAGAGTCACCTCAGGGCTTTAAATGGAAAAGCCAGGGTAACTTCATGTCCTTTAGCTCCAACATTACTCAAAGTGCAGGAGCACATTTGTCCACCAGCACCTCTCTAGTGCACCTCACACCAAGTCTGGACCTCTATTTCTCCTCTCCATCAAGAGGAACCAATACTCCTTAGAGGCACATAGTCCTACATCTTATGTCAGGGGAAAAATAGGTTAGTCTGAAACAATGTACTATTGTAACAAAATAAGGATGCTTTCATAACTATTAGAAGCAATATTTTGTAAAACTCAAAAAATAGAAACAAAGAAATAAGCTTGAAAAGCTTCCACTACCCATGTTTTAATGTTCTGAGCATCTAAAAAAAAAAAAAAAAAGAGAGATGAAAATTTTAAGTTGAATATATAAAAGGCTACAGATTCATACCAAATAGAAGAAGGAATTGTAATACAAAATAAGGATATTTATAGTATACATTGACTGGCCAGATTATTATGACCACCTGACATTTGTAGGCAAATTAGTTATAATTTTGTGCTGAAGTTGCTAGAGGGCCAGACCATTATAAATAGGGAAGCAGGTTGCTTACCATTAAAGAAGTGATTTTTTTCTGATGATATGGGTAAATAAAGCAATTTAACAGCTTTTGAATGTGAGATATATCTAATCCAATAAAAGAGAAACATGCAATTGACCACACCTCTGCTATACCCCGAGCCATGCCCATCAGCCAATCAGAGTGAATATATGAAAATTAACCCAACCAAGATGGCAGCTGGCAGGAGACTTGGTTGCCCCAGCAATGGAGGAAGCCAAGCTTCCCACATGCCCTGGCCGGCTGTGGCCTCCGATCAAGGCATCAAAGTTTCAATTATAGAAGATAATAAATTGCAGATACCTGCTTCCAGCCAGCCTTGCTGGAAGCTTGGGTTGCTGGGGGCCTTGGCTAGCCTGTAAACAGCCATCAGCACCTCACCCAGGCTGGCCAAGCACACCAGCAGGACCTCCCTCCCTGAAGAGACTGTGACCGGCCTGAAAACAGCCATCAGTCCCTCACCTAAGCTGGCCACACCCTCATGGGATGAGGGTCCCTGCTGGGGGCTTGGCCAGCTTGCAAACAGCCATCAGCCACTCAGCCAGACTGGCCAGGCACCCCAGCAGGACCAGCCACCCTGAAGGGGGTGTGGCCAGCCTACAAACAGCCATCAGCCCCTCACTCAGGCTGGCCACACTCTCATGGGGTAAGGGTCCCCACTGGGGTGCTTGGCCAGCCTGCAAACAGCCATCACCCACTCAGCCAGACTGGCCAGGCACCCCAGCAGGACCCCCACCCTGAAGGGACTATGGCCATCCTGCAAACAGCTATCAGCCACTCACCCAGGCTGGCCAGGCACCCCAGTGGGACCCTCTTCAGAGCAAACCAGCTAGGTCCCACCCATGCACCAGGCCTCTATCCTATATAATAAAAGGGTAATATGCAAATTGGCCCTAACAGCAGAATGATTGGGAAGGACTGGTCACTATGACACATACTGACCAACAGGGGGCATACGTTCCCTGATGTTCAGTGTGCTTCCACAGGGGGAGCTCTGCTCAGCCACAAGCCAGGCTGATGGCTGCCAGTACAGCAGTGGTGGTGGGAGCTTCTCCTGCTTCCTCAGCAGTGCTAAGGAGGTCAGACTGCAGCTTAGACCTGCTCCCTGCTGGCAAGTGGACATCCCTGTGGGCTCCTGGGCTGCCAGAGGGATATCTGACTGCCAGCTTAGGCCTAATCCCCAGGAAGCAGGCCTAAGCCAGCAAGTGGACATCCTCTGAGGAGTCTCAGACTACAAGAGGGCACAGGCCAGGCTGAGGGACCCACTCCGCTCATGTGCACACATTTCGTGCACCAGGCCTCTAGTAGATCATAAAGGCAGGACAATGAGGTAATGCTGGCTATACAAAATGGAAGCACACAATTTCTGGGAATTACACCAAGTTTCAAAAAATTAAATATAAATGGCAAGATATTAAAAATCCCATGACAAAGCAAGAATTATAAAAGGATTTATCTTCCACCCTGGGACCTCTCCCAAAAAAAAGACTTATCTAAGTAAGGCCTGTGACTCATAGGTGAATCAGCTTGGACAGCTCACCCAGGCTTCATGCCCTAATCGTGGGAAAGAAGAAAGCTAGAATGTGCTACTGGGTTAGAACTAGAGACATTGCTGTTAACTAATGATTTTTAGTAACTACAGATATAAAAATAAACATCAATGCAAGTGTATGAATGCATATTTACACTCACACACACACAAATATATTTCCTAACCTTGAGGGGCCTGGAGCAATAACATCCCAGTAGTAATCAGCATAATCTCTGTAAATAACCAAATGCCCTTTTTATTGGCAAGGTGGTTGGTTGGCAACTACCACCTTACTAGGAAATCTAGGAGCAACTGAGAAGACACTCAAAACACCCCCAACTGATAATCAGAATGCATTTTTTCATGAGGAAAAAAAGTAGAAACTGTAATTATAAGGCTAGCTCACACAGATTTTATTTAACCTAAGACCTCAGAAAGAGAACACTTTGTTTCTCAATATACTAGTAAAATGTAAGGCTGTTAGTAATATTCTAATACTTCTTTTAGATGTACTATAGCATTTCAAGTCTTACCAAACACATTAATTGTCCTCTGTCTTTTTTCAAATCTATTACTATTATTGTAAGAAACAAGCATATAGTGCACCTATGAAATGGACTGACTGCCTCAAAACTATCACCTTGGAAAATGTCTAGTTATTCTAAGGATCAGCTACTCTTTAAATAATTTTTGGGACCATCTTCTGTGCTGGCCTTTAGAACTCATGGTATAACCAGAGGTAACAAATCTTACTGCCCTGAGTAGATCTGATTTTCAAAAAGAGTCCAAAGATAGTATGAATTGGGTGACCAAGCTGAGTAATAATTTGGGATTGGAAAAGTAAAAAGATTGAAACCTCCAAACTAATTTAATCAATAGTATAATGAAATCTCATGTATAGCTTCCCGAAGTAACTTCTCTGAGAATTACATTAACTTAGCTGCATAAGCAAAATAATTTTATTGTCACAATTCAGACATGCCAGATATACTGGTTCACAAGCACTATAAAATGTTCCTTCCCAAACTATATCTCCCACTGTTCTTCCAAGTTACCTAAAATTCAGAATACTTTGATCGGCAGACTGACAGCTGCTGCTAAAATACCACATATTTTATGCAAGCGCAGCAACCTTAGTGTGCTTTGACGTAATAAATTCTCAGTCTTGACTGATACAAGGCAAGAGGACATAAGTGACTTGTGAGCAAGGCTGGTGAGGAGGATAGTCACCCAAGGGAGGCCCTAGCACCGCCTTCTGATCTTTGAACTGAACATCACCTCCTGCTGTCCCCTCAGTCCCAGACATCCATTTTCAATACATCAGACAAACAGCTGCATGGTCCAAGCATGTGGTGATTTTTATTAAGAATAACTTTGGTTCTAAGAATTCCACCCTCGATTCTGTAATACTTCCCATTAAAAACAATTATACAAGAGCAAATACAAAAGATATTAAATTATGAAAACAAATTTATTAAGGCTCCCTTCATATATATTATATACACTCAAACAAGTCAAGATTTTTCAGAGTAGAAGAATAAAGTCAACTGTTATAGCTTAGAAAGCAACACTACTTTACTACTAGGAAACTATAAAACACTGAACTAGTTTAAGAAAACCACAGACTGGAAAAATGGAGCCATTTTTGTAAAAAAAAGTGGCTCAAAGCATAAACTGCTGGGATGTTCACGAGTCCTAGGGGTTTGGACTGTGCAGTATTAAAGTGTGGGGGAGACGGACGCCTTTTTAAACTCAGGCCTGTGAGCTAAGCTGATCTGATGACTTCAAAGAGCTTCTCTCTGTGGACCTCCCACTGTTTAGGCGTAAGACATCACTGCGCGCTATTTACAAGTGTTCTTTCGGCCAGAAGAACACTACAGGTCATTCTGAAGGTTTGTGAGTGAGGCTGGGAGGGGAATGCTTTTGTAATTTATTTCCTAGGGAAGAGTGAATTCTAGGGAAGTTCTAGGAAGAGAATCGGTCCTTCTGAAGGAGCCTGTCGGAGCTCTTGAGAATTTTATCAAGTGGCAGAATTGCTTCAAGGACACAGGATCGAAAAGACGTTGCACGCAGTTAAAGGATACGGAAGGCCAGTCCTGAATCCTCATTTTACAAGTCACAACATTAGTCCATATGCACAAAGAAAGAACTCCAGTCAATGTGCAATCAGAATTATACTTTCAAGATGATCAGTTAATGTACTTTCTTCTCTCATAAGGAAGAGTGATGGGAAAAACAGCTACCATTCCATTCTTCAAAAACAAATTATTACAGAGCAGTATCCTTTCTTGAGCACCTCCTATTTTATTCAAATAATGCTTGCTGCTTAGAGAAATCATCCATCGCAGGTGTAATCCACAACTAGCAGTATACGGTCATTGCGTTTACTTTTATCTTGTTCACATCAGAACTGAACATGAGCCTAATTGTTAAGTATGAAAATTAAAGCATTCCCACAGAAAGCTAATTTTTACTCTGCTTACTAAGAATTCAGAAGCTCAGAATCCAACTTTCTACAAGCTTTTAGAGGAATTTTAAGAAGAATCTTCAATGTAGAAATTACTGGCTGAATCGTCTCTGGGGAGAACATACTGAAGCCACACAAATTCTCCCAGACCACCCAAGTCGAATGGACCGTGCAAGCAGCATAAAATGTCTAAGAACTCTGCCGTTATTGGTAACCTGGGCTTCGCTTTGAGTAGCTTGCTTGCTAGGGTGGGAAAATTGAGCAGCTTCTCCCTTTACCTGGGCTTTACCTGAGATGAAGTACAGTAGTCAAAACGTCATCGTTATCAATACCATCATCGTAACTAAGAGAGTGGGGAAACAGTTTTTCTTCTTAAGAAAAAAAAAAAAAGGAAAGAAATAGGTAACATTCAACATGTACAGTTGCTATGAATCGTCCAGCGAGGCCTCTTGAGACCAACCTACATTTACTTCACGTTAAAATACTAACATCTCTCCTCCCTCTCAGGCTCCCATGGGAGCACTCCCCACACTGCTCTCAGAAGGAATCAGAAGATTTGGACTCTCGACTGTTGACGCTGAAGTTCAGTGATGCGGACTAGCTTTCATTCTCCAAAAGATGGGGAGATTATTTAACATGTAAAAGGAGCTAGCTCAGCAAGAAGTATTTTTTAAAACCCTAGTAGTTATCAAAGCAATAAATGGACTCATAGAATGTGCCTTCTCTGAAGCGGAATGGTACCATGGAGCATACCCAAAAGGGGTGAAGGTGAGATGTCTGTTTACAGAGTTCTGAGCCTTCTCACTCTATTGATGTCAGTAAAGGTGACAGCTGTGCTCAACATTAACATCAACATTCTCAGGTGCGAATCCTAACGTGGGTGAAGGTAGAAATTAAAGAAGGAAACTTGGATTCTCAAAACAGAACTGATGACTATTGACTGTAACAGATCAAATGTATTTCTATGTGATCTAAATTATCTAATAGATAACTAAAGGAAGAAATGAAACACATTTTCTTTAGGTTTTAAAAGAAAAAAGGCTCTGTGCCCCACTAAACTTGGACTGGAAGAAAAACCAAGTAGTGCAACTCTCAAGAATTTACTCCAGTGTCCTCTTCCTTTTTTGTTTGTTTGTTTTTGTTTTTAAAGTCTTTGAACACAGGTCCATACCCCAACCTAAGTGCTGGTCAACGTCCTTCGTTTGGCAAATAGGAATTGCAACTGTCATAGGTAATTTACCCACCCAGACTGTAGGTGAACCAAGACCAAATCCTTTTTTAAGCAACAATTCTCTGCTGGCTGGGATGCTCCCAGGGGCTTCTGCCCTGAGATCAAGCATTGAGGAGGTGCCTGCTCAGAGCTTCCTTGCGGTCTCTGAGGCGTGGGTCTATGACTCCTGGGCTTGGGCCACTTCTTGGCCTGTTCTCCTAAGATTGCCTTTAACCTTCACAAACTCTGGGGCATTTTCTTGTTCTTCTTGCAGTTTCTGCTTCTCAAGTTCAAGCTAAATAAAATTCAGAAACAGAAAAATTATTTACAAATGGAGGCTTTTCAAGATATTCCCTCTTTCCAAAGTCCCTATTGACTTCGTTTCCCAATGGAATAAATTCTCTCCCAGTCCCCAGTTAAAATAAATGTGTGTGTGTGTGTGTGTGTGTGCGCGCGCGCGTATAGATTCAGGTAATTCCTCACAAGAGCAGCAGCAGATGGGTTGTACTACAAGCAATACAGAGAGATCACAAGAATCTAAAAATCTAGGTTAAGACAAGATCCTGCAATCAATACAGCTGGCTTGTACTCTCAGTGAAGTTAAATTCTGCTCAAGTGCTTGAGCTCCCAACACTGCTGTGAATTCAGAGAAAGCTCTAGTTCTGACTGTCTCCTCCTGAATCTCTTCTAGGCCCTCAATAGAATTCTGGACTTTACTTTCAATGTATTTTAACCCATTTGCTCAGATTCTGTCTCTTATTTTCTTTTCATGGTATAAACATTTACATCTGTCCTGTCTGGTAAATTCTGCTTGTTTCAACATTCTTAGTTTTCAGGACAAAAAAGACAACTGGTGAGAAAAGTCAGAAGAAAAAAACATTGTATCATATCTTATATGTGGGATCTTTAAACAAAAAAAACACACAACCAACTTATAAAAGCTGAAAGTGGAACAGTGGTTATCCAGGGCTGGAAATGAAGGAATGGGAATTGTTTAAGGGTACAAACTTGCAACTAGTGGATAAATAAGTCCTGAAGGCCTAATGCACAGTAGAGTGATTACAGCCAACAAAACTATCCTACATTTGCTAAGAGATTATCTTAACGGTTCCCAAGTATAGAAGAAATTTATGTGATGCAACAGAGGCATCAGCTAAGGTACAATGGCAATCACACTGCAACGTAAATGTACCAAATCAATATGCTGAATACCTTAAACTTACACAATGTTGTATGTCAAATATGGCTCAATAAGAAAAAAGACCACTTTCACCACAGTGGTGAAGACCACTTTTACCTGCTCCAACTTCTGCTGCCGTTTTAATAGTTCTATTTCCAAGTCAGATTTCTTCTTCTGTGCTTCTTCTTCCTTCTGCTTTATTACTTGATCTCGTTTTCTTTTTTCCATCACCTTCTGCAGTTCTGGCTTATTCTGAGGGGCAAGACCCCTGGAGAAAAAAAAAAACATGAGCAAAATCAAAAAGTTGTCAGCTAATGGACACATCTTTCCTCAACAGAAGGACATCAGCCTTTAAGACATCAGCCACAGAGAAAGAGTCTAATGAATTAGCATGATTGTGACTCCCTACTACCAGTTAATAGTCCACATTGGTTACCTCAGAAATTCACAATCATGAAAGAAAAAGCAAGAGCATCTTCTGAAAGTAAGCAAAATCCATTCACTGGGGAAGGTGGGGAACATTATACCCATTGGATCAGTATGAGGACCACCCAAGATGGACATGGACATGGACATGGAGATGAGATGGCTTCACCAGAAATTTAAACAGCAAAATGGCCAAAGTTTCAGATTTTTAGGAAGGTTCTTGCATGTGTAAAGGCATGTCCATTATCATTACTGGCCACATACAACTCTGAGCCCCCGACTCCCAGTTCAGTGATCTTTCCAGTTGAACCATTTCAGATGTGTGATTGACTGAGCATGCATGGAAGTCAGGCCCCAGGAAAGTCCCACATTTCTGAGGCTACCATCTCATCAAATGGGGAGAAACAAAAACAAAACTTAGGCCTACCAACCCTCCATCTAAGAATTTCGTGGCAAGTCAGGGGACGAGGGAAGACCATTCCCTAAGTAATCTCCACTAGCTCTTAAGTAATCTCCACTTTATTAATACTTAAAATAAAATAACTTGTCTCCTCTTCCCCAATTTTTGTTAGCAAATTTACATTACAACAAAAGAGACAGGCTACTTTTGTGACTTAATCATGGTTTCACAGTTACTAGATTGTAGGGGGGGGCGGGCAGAAATATAGATAAGTATTCAGGAAATTAAATCTTTAATCAGCACAATAAAAGTTGCTGATGGTATTTTGTTCACAATAAACCTAAATGTCACTGAGAACACAAGAACATTTGTTTGTGAATAATCTAAGTAAAGACCCACTCAATTTCATGACTATTAAAAAGCCTCTATAACACTACAGACAAATTTAAGGGATTTAAATTTAGGATTAAGGATTTAGCTATCTGCATAATTTAAATTTCAAACATTTTTCTTTCCCTATACTTCACAGGCAAAATTAACCTCAAATGTTATTAAATGCTTCTGAATTATGCAAAAGCTATTGCACAAACTTTGATGTATGACACACTAATCTGACATTCTATCGCAACATATGAATGGGTTTAATTGATATACATTATTCATTTTCTATTATAAGACTTTATACAATGAGAGCAGTAAGATAAAATATTTAGTAACAGAAAGCTCAGGAAATGATAGCTCATGTGATAAATGTTCTGTACTTAGAAGAGTCGAGAAGTCATATAAATTTAGTTAATATTTTATCATAGCCAATCACTTAATCTGTGCTGAATGGAAAAAGCACTGCCTGTATGTTTCCCTGAGTCTAAAACTGGGTCAGACTTAAGAGAGAAATTGGCTTAAAAACTACAATATTATTCTGCACATGACAATAGTTGATTCTCTTTAATCAATTGTGATATATACAATTAACCAGTCCTTTTAATCCCATTATTCCTTCATGTCCTGGTGTCTGTACCACTCAAGACCAACAGTTAATCCTGAGCCTGCTTGCTGTAACTATTACAGTGGGTCAAGCCAATTTTTTAATTTAATAAGTGCTCCTTGAATAAAAAATAGGTTAGGTGACATATACATAAAATAAAAAGTGAAAGCACACCTCACCTCTGTTTAACAGATCTTGGGAGATTATATTCTATGTGAGTAGTGGCCCCGAAAATTGAACATGGACCCAGAGTTAACAGTCCCCGCTGTTAGGCTCCTCCCTACTTTCTATACCTTTATAAAAACAAAGTTCTTCTTCATCGTTCTTAACATCTGCACAAGACCTCACAGTATGGAAGCTTGCCACTCCCATACTGATATGCATTTAGGTCGTTTCCAATTGAAAGTAACGAGGCAATGATCTTCCTTGTGCTTTCATATTTGCACTCCTTTATATAAGTACCAGAGGCTTGGGGCACAAGACTTGTGCAATGGGGGGTGGGGGGATCCTCAGCCCAGCCTGCACCTTTCGCAGGCCAGGACCCCTCGCTCCTACTTGCTGCTCCTTAGCGCTGCAGTGGAGGTGGCAGAGGCTCCCACCATCACTGCTGCACTCACCAGCTGTGAGCCCGGTTTCTGGCTGAGTGGTGCTCCCCTTGTGGGAGTGCACTGACCACCAGGGGGCACCTCCTGCATTGAGCATCTGCCCCTGGTGGTAAGTGCATGTCATAGCGACCAGTCATTTGGCCTTCTGGTTGATTTGCATATAAGGCTTTTATTATATAGGACTAGAGGCCCAGGACACAAAAATTTGTACACTCAGGGGGGTCCCTCAGCCCAGCCTGTGCCCTCTCACAGTCTGGGACCCCTCGGGGGATGTCCATCTGCTGGCTTAGGCCCACTCCCTGGGGGATCGGGCCTAAGCTGGCAGTCAGACATCCCTCTGGCAGCCCGGGAGCGCTTGGGGGTATCCACTTGCTAGTGGGGAGCAGGCCTAAGCTGCAGTCGGATATCCTTAGCACTGCTGAGGAGGTGGGAGAGTCTCCCACCACTACCGCTGTGATGGCAGCTGTCAGTCTGGCTCGTGGATGAGCAGAGCTCCCCCTGTGGGAGCACACTGACCACTAGGGGACAGCTCCTGCATTGAGTGTCTGCTCTCTGGTGGTCAGTGTGTGTCACATTGACCAGTCATTTCCAGTTGTTCTGCTGTTAGGGTCCATTTGCATATTATCCTTTTATTATATAGGATAGAGGCCTGGTGCACGGGTGGGGGCTGGCTGGTTTTCCCTGAAGGGTGTCTCAGATCAGGGTAGGTGGTTTCTGCTGGGGTGCTTGGCCAGCCGGGGAGATGGGCTGAGGGCCGTTTTCAGGTTGGCCATACCACCTTCAGGGTGGGGGGCCCTACTGGGGTGCCTGGCCAGCCTGGGTGAGGGGTTGATGGGCATTTTCAGGCTGGCCACACCCACAGGCTAGAAGCAGGTATCTGGAATTTATTTATCTTCTATAATTGAAACTTTGTAGCCTTGAGTGGAGCTGAGGACTGGCTAGGGCAGGCAGGAAGCTTGGCTTCCTCCATCGCCGGGAGCAACACAAGCCTCCTGCTCGCTCCAGCTCCGTGGCCACAGCCATCTTTCTGACGGAGTGACGGAGTGAGGGTGTGACAGTTAATTTGCATATTACTCTTTTATTAGATAGGATTCCCATTGGTTACATTCATAGAGTAGAACTGCTGGCTAAGTATCTGTACATTTTACAATTTGATGTATATTGCCAAACTGCTCTCCAATAAGGCCACAATACTTTATATTTCCACCACCTGTGATCCAATATACAGACAACTTTTAATGGTACGTTTCACATTTCACATAAACCACTGAATACAACCAGGGGCTGACTGAAAGGGTCCACCTCCACCCCTGATGCACCTGAACCCATACAAGTGAAACTGCCTCCTCAGCTGGAAGACCTGAGCCAGAGGACAGGGCTGGCCCAGACCCCAACAGAACACCTCTGACACCCAGCCACATATCTCCTGGACTAATATTTTCTTAGGGTGGAGAGGAGGGTGCATTTGGATTGTAAGCCCTTGATCTTTAATCTTGGAGTTTTCTGGTGTGGCCTGCCTTGCCTACATTTGTGGCTGAACCATTTCTACCTGTGTGGATTCAAATGCAAATATTTCTACCTAATTTCCTATGTTTTCCCATGTCGTACACCAATGAGTATTTATTGACGAAATATCTGTCTAGAAAAGCATGCCAAATGAAGATATGTAAATCAACTAAAAACACAGGTAATAAAAGCCACTGACTGAAATGTACAAGTCAAAAAACCAATTTCAATAGTTGGGTATTTATATTTGCCCTCCCCCCCAAAGTACTCCTGTAGAGAAGATAGAACCAAATTTATATTAGAAATATTTTAAGACATCTTAAACACTAATCTTACAACTTAAAAACAACTCTGTCTCTTGAAATCTGCGCTTATGTTATTGGGAATATCTATATAGACCCTGAAAATCTGAAAATGGTCTCACTCAGGCCTTATGGCAAGCTGTAAGCAGATGGAAATGTAAAGACTTTTAACCTGAAAATTAGCTGGTCCAAAAGATAGCAAGCATAGGAACAGAATTACATTCATAAAAGAGCATAGAGTTCAGAGTTAGAATACCTATGAATAGAGTATTTGTTCTCCTAAGAAGTAAATTTGCTTTTATCTTGTGATCTTTAAAAAGTAACTAAAAAAAACCTCTGAACTAACTGCTACAGGGCTTTGAGCCAAATTTTTGGCTATGGAGGGCAAAGTCCAAGGCTTCATGGACAGCTCGGTTTGTGCGGATCTCATTTCTGTCTCCCTCTCACTTCCCTACTCCTTTTCTAATTTTTATTATTTGATCAAGTTCTGCCTTTCATTTAAACTGCCTTTAATTATGTATTTCTTTCTACCCTTTTTATTCCAAAAAACTACTGTGAAATCTTGAGAAAATCCCTTAGCCTGTTACTCTGAGTTTTCTTTTACTAACTTGTCACATCAGGATAACCCCAAGATAACACACAGTGGATCCCCAGAAAGATCACTGGATTAGACAAGATAAAATATGGAAGGCCCTCTACAAACTGTAGGAAATAAACAGACTTTCATTATGGTACAAGCCAGTTATCAAGTATGATTACCCTTTAACCAAGCATATATATTACGGAAGTGATACTTCCTATTTTCCCCACATTAAAATTTAGAAATAAAAACCCCAGTCTCCAAAATGTATATGTGACAGATTAACAAAAGAAGAAACTGCTTGAGTTTTCACTCTAAAAACCAGTTGTATTTCTAATAAGAGGACTCTACCAAACTAAGATTGTGTCCCTTGAGAAACCTGAAGACATAGAATAAGAAACATTCATTTGATTTTGAAACCTGCCTTTTTCTTTCGTTTAAATGTACTTCTATAGCCACACCAGGACTTTTCAAAGAAAGGGAAAAAGTAATAGGAATTTCCAGATGATACTACATAGAAAGTGAAAGATAGCTGGGATTAATTAAGCACTTACTATATGCCATACATTTTAATAGGTATTTATACATGTTATTATTTACTTCCATTTTTATAAGAAAGATATTTTTTATCTCCTACTTTATATATGAAGAAACAGACCTCAAGAAGGGAACCTTGTCCAAGATCGTAAAGTCATTTCCCTGTGACTTCAAAGCCCACATCCTCTCTACCCCATGGTGCTTGAGGGAACACCAGCATTCTCCTAAATTAGTAGAGCTGGGCCTGGCTAAAGAGTCACCTGTGCAAACAAAGAAGAGAAAGCATAACCCAGAGAAAGTCAGAAGGGTATTCCATTTTCACAGAAAGTACCTATTCTAAAAAAATTGGCATAACAGATTCAATTGCACAAACCTATATGTTTCACAAAGATAACACCGAGACTATTAAATTTTTGCAAAATAAATTGTAGCCTATAATTCAGAAAACAGTTATGCTGCCAATTTTGGTTTTACCTTTGCCTACTCCATTTTACAGATAAGGGAACGAGAGGTAAAGACAACAGGAAACCATTTAGTTTAGAAAAGCATTTAGCTACTCTCTTTTGGGGTATATTGAACTTTCTTTCTCCCAAAATGCAGACTTTCCCAGACAGGATTGTCTCAGAATTCTATGGCCTATTTAGGAAATTATAGAATCCTTTTTTGCTTTGGACATGATGATAATGAATCCATTTTTTCTTTTTCTTTTATGTGACACACACCAGTAGAAACTAAGCACTATCCAGAAAGAATCAAACTTGCATTCAATTTCTAAGCATTAAGTGGGCACAGGGGCTGAAAGGGAGTAAGCCACATTCTCACAACCTAGAGGGAGGACATGCTTACAGAGAGTTCCTGGGACAGGAGTTCTGCCCGAGGTACAGTTGGAAAAACTGATATAAAAATGATCCCTTGTTTTCTTTAAAATAACTTTTTAAAATTTTAAATTAGACCTTCCCTATAAACATGGCCAATGCTTAACTTGCCTGCATATCTTTCAGTTCGATGTGTGGATGTGTGATCTATATAGTCTCACAATTCAGATAAACTGTTTCATTCTGAAGGTGTCAAAATACTTCTAAATGAAGCTTAACAGATCTTAAATAAAGAAGGTAACCTTGCGTCCTAGTAAAGAAGATACCTTTGTCCTCTCCACTCTCCCAGTGTCCTGGCCCTGACTAACATCATTTTAAAAGCAGAGTTCTCCAACCCAACATCCAAGTTTACTTATGATACAGGGGGAACTAACAAATGGTTTATAAAGAAAATAGAAGATAAATGTTTTGCTCCTCTCCACAACAATTAATAATAATACAAATGACGGGAGTGATAATTGTTACTTAAAAACAAATAGACAAAAAAGAGTGGTTTGGGTTTGTTTTTTTAAAAAATTGGTTTTAGAAAGAGAGGCAGGGAGAAGGGGGAGACAGAGAGAGAGAACATCTGCAACTTGGAGAGGTGCCCTGACCAAGAATTGAACCCACCACCTTTTGGTGTACGAGAGGACGATGCTCTAGTCCACTGAGCCATGCCTGTGGATACTGGTCAGGGCAAGGCAGAGTGTTCTGATCTACAGTCCATACTGAAGTGTTTCAGCACAGGGGCTGGGGAGCATGCGGTCCACAGGCCGCATAAGGCTCTCGAAATTATTTGATCTGGCCTTGCCAGATCAAATTAGGGGTGAGTTAATTAAATTTTTGACCATATACTAGTACAGCAGTTTAATTTTTAAGCTGATAATTTTGTATGACCCACAAATGATGTTATAAATATCCAAATGGCCCCTGGCAGTAAAAAGGTTCCCCACACCTGTTCTAGAGACTTCAAGCTCCTACTCACAAATGCTGAAGCAGGCAATATTTACATCTGCCTTCCACACATTCACATATATAAGGGGAAAATACAAAGATTTTACAAATCTAAGAAACAGACTTGTAAAATATTTTTCTTAGACTTACGACACTCCCTTTTATCTTTAATCTAGACCCTTCCATCCAAATTTTAAAATCTGCATCCATATGAGAAGGGGAGACAGGACTACAGACTTCTGAGTAACACTGGTGGTGGCAGTTGTGCCTGCTGCTGGCTTCATTTTTTGGAGGGACATCCTAGCTCAACGATGCTAGAGGGAATAAGGAAGCCTCGAATATAATTAAGAAACAAAAAAGTCTTTGAAGCCTTTGTAAACATAATTAAAATTAAATCTAGATACCTTACAAGTCCTGAAACTGCTCAAGAAACTATCTTACCTTTTCTGATTCATAAGAAGTTCTCTGTGAAGATCTTGATGGTTGCGGGACGTTTTGACGGGATTGACAAGTTTCTGAGGCCTAATTAATTCAGGATTGTCATCTTCTATATAGTCTGGCTCAGCCATGATGTTTCTTGGAATGAGATATGAG
The DNA here is from genome assembly GCA_004026665.1 of Murina feae. NCBI lineage: Eukaryota > Metazoa > Chordata > Mammalia > Chiroptera > Vespertilionidae > Murina > Murina feae. The sequence goes on along the minus strand of PVJC01002712.1, from coordinate 58,709 downwards.
TCCTTAAGGTCAGGATCCTCCAACGGGCTGTCTGAAATAGAAAGACAAGACTCATTGTGGTCTTTTCTGAGAAGACATCTCGCACAAATGCAGTGGCCAGTGCCACTGTGCACGGTGCACATGCTGAACATGCTGAACGCACCACCCTCCTCGGTCCACTTTACTACTTCATTCAGAAATTCCCTGAAGCTCTGTGAATGCAACTGGGGCAGCAAAGGACAGGACAGAATTCCACAGTGTCCTGTGCTGTCTATGACTAAAGCAAATAATCCTCTAACCTGGCTCTGGTCAGACCTTAAATTTCAGGACACACAGGACACTTCCCACCACCACATTTATAGGCCAGCTCAACCCTACAGCCCAGGAAATCAAACACCGAGAAGATTGTGTGTGTGTGTACACATGAGGCAGGGTGACGGAGGAGAGAACACAAGGATGTGCATCCAGGGACTCTGGCATGGTGAGGGGCACTGGAAAGATGTGTACAAAAACAAACAAACAAAAAGGTCAAGTTGCCATCCACTACAAGCAAGAGTCTTGGTTTAAAAGTCATCAATGATGTTTTCCTGAATCCCTGAACTGTCCTAAGACAGGGCCAAACTCAAACACATCCAGTAAGAAATGCCGTTCTGAGTGGCAGTCAACATAACCAGTGCTTTAGATGCAATGTGCCCGCATCTGATCCTACCAGGAACCCTAAGAGCAGATTTAGACCCTTCACTTTACAGAAAACAAAATGGAGAAATAAAAACTAAGTAACTTGTCCATGCTAATATTGCCAGTAATAAAGCTTGAATAAAAATGAATGTTCTCTTATCTCAAAATCTACGTTCTCACTAACAAATTATGAAGCTTAACATTTTTGTAGAAAAATATTGTGCTAATAAAGAGGATAAATATCCAAAGAATAAATACTCTCTATGGAGATTTTATGTACTACTACATAATCAAGGCTCAAAATTACCAAATGATAAAACACATCTAAAAAATTACACCTAACATTCTGTAAATGCTACATGCATTGATCTTTTAGATAAAAATACCTTCAATCTTTACCAAATGGAGAATTACAAACCTCGCACATGCTGAGTCAGTGGTCCCATCACTGTCAGCCCGACTTTGGTATGCTGGCCGGCAGAAAAATGTGATCCTCGCTTGAAAATGAAATGCACCATACACCCCTCTGTACAGTCCCAACTGTCTTTAAAAGCTAACGACAGTTTCATTCTTGTTAATCTTTAAACCAGAAGGCATGTATGCTTCCATAAAAGGATCTGTCTCACTGCCCTAAACCATGGATAATCTCCATGACACCAAAGCAGGTCACTGCCTCCTACTGTCACTACTACAGTGGGGGAGGGGAAGCCCTGTGGATGTGTGGGGAAAGAGCCTATCAGACAGAGCGAACACCCTGTGCAAAGGCCATAGGAAGCAGTGTGCCTGATAGGGATGAGGGAGGAATAGCAAAGAAGCCAGTTTGTAAGGACTCTGGCCTTCAGGCTGAGGGACAATGGGGAGCCACTCATTCGAGGTTTTGAACACAGAAGTGACAAGATCTGAGTCATGTTTTTAAAAGATTACCCTAGTTACTGAGTTTAGAACAAACTAAAGCAGGCAAGGAAGGAATCAGGGAGGCAGCCATTATATTAATGCAGGGGAGAGATGGTTTAGGCCAGGGTGACTATAGTGCAGGTTAGAGGACAGACGGATCAAGCTGTATTTTGAAAGTAAAGCCTCTGGGATTTCCTGCAGGACTGGAGATGAGGGGTGAAAGACAAGAGGCATCAAGGATGACTGCGCAACTAGAAGGTGAACACTGTGGGGGTGGGCAGGCTGTGAGCGCAGCCAACAGATGTGATCAGGAGTTCATCGGGGATTAATTGAGTTGGAGATGTCAGATATCTTAGTGGTGACAGCGAAAAGGCAAAGGCAGTTAGTACTCAAACCCTGGGTGACTCCTTCCTCTGTCTTACTGACTTGACTCCAAGGTCCTCCTCACCTTGCCTCTACCCCTCCTCTGTCCCTCCATTCCCACTATTACCTCAAATCGAAGCAGCACAAGATCTCCACTCCCAATCTTTTCTGAAGGTCAGCACCAGAGTACAGACATGTCTTGGCCTTGGAGCCACACGATAGGTTGAGCTTTCAGTGTGCCAAAAAGGCTTCTGCCCTGCCAGTGTGGGTCAGTGGGTTGGGCACTGTCCTGGTACATCAAAAAGTCACTGGTTCGCCCAGCTGGTGTGGCTCAGTGATTGAGCATCGACCTATGAACCAGGAGGTCATGAGTTCAATTCCCGGTCGGGGAACATGCCTGGGTTGCGGGCTTGATCCCCATTGTGGGGTGAGCAGGAGGCTCATCATTGATATTTCCTTCTCTCTCTTCCTTTCCCTTCTCTGAAATCAATAAAAAATATATAAAAATATATATAACTTCAAAAACAAGTCACTGGTTCGATTCCTGGTCAGGGCACATGCCTGGGTTGAAGGCTTGATCCTCAGTAGGGGGCACGCAGGAGGCAGCTATCAATGTTTAGCTTTCACACTGATGTTTCTATCTCTCGCAAACCCTTTCTCTATAAATCATTAAAATTATAAAAATAGGAGGGAAAGGCTTACTTCTGAGTCTAGGGAACAAGTTCTAGCTTGGGTTATCTTTTGTGATTTCTCTTCAGATTTACTGTTTGGTAAGTCCTTCTCCCACAGGATCAATGTAGTAAGATGGGTCCCAGCCTGCCTCTGACTGGAGAGAGCAGGTGGGTGGGGACTGGCAGAGTTCCGCTGTAAAGGAAGGTACAAAAGCTTTTCTTGTTTTTCACTGGTTTGCCCTGCTGCACAACTGGAGCTGAAAAGGGGACATGGAAGCCCATGGGTCTAAGTCAAGTGTGTTGGCTTTAGGCCTGCCTGTGGACCAGGCTGCAGTTCTTATACCCCTTGTGCAGTAGACAACACTGTGATCCAGGAAAGATAGTGTAGTAAGGAAGGATATAATCTCTGTCACTCTGTGTGCATATAGGAGCAGTGGTGGCTAAGGAAGGATCGAGGAGCTGGTTCTGGCCACTTCTTAGTGACTTTCCACACTAGCACCATGAAAAACATATGGTAATAACCACCTTTATGACGCTGTTCAACTTCTTCCCTTTGCCAACCATGTTCCTCACTGCCATCAAGACTGGGAAATGCCATTCTGATCCTAAGGAAGCTCCATCCCACAGATCCTATCCTCGATTAAATGGAAACAAGCACTTATGCTCCCTGTGTCTGCCTCCTCACCCAGCACCTTTGCAGCACTGCTCCCTCCAGCAGGGGTGCTATCCATCCCTGGACTGCTACAAGCCAAATCTCACTCACCCCTTTAGATCCAGATAAATGTCAAGTCTTCCACAAAGTCTTCCCTAACTTCCCAACTGCAATGAAACACTCTGACCTCTAAACTCTATGAAATTTTCTTTGTCCCTTTTCCTAGTATCCATTGCTATCCACCTTGTATTACAGAAATACATATATATTATCTCTTTACTGCAAAGACCACATCTCATTTATATTCACATTTTCATTGACTGAGTCAATAAGTATTAATAACTTAAGTGAACAGAGTCACGGTTAACTACCAGTAGAGGGAGCCCGTGGCTTGTTGAGTCCATAGCAGCAAGTAAAGCACTGTGGAGTTGGGAGGCAAGTCTGTTTCCTCACTAAAGCATCAAGTACTAGGGAAGCCTGACAGAAAAGATGGGACAGAAATGTCTGGAAGTAAAAGCGCTTTGTAAGTGGTTATTCTTATTACTATAAGAAACATCCTTCCAGAAATAAACATGAAGATATTCTTTTCATATTCGCTCCTCTAGTCAAGTAACTGATTCATAAAGTAATTTATTTTTAAAGTATCAAGTCGGTGAAGAAAAACTGGTACCCACTTAGTGTGAGAGGAAGAAAACTGGTTTGAGATCTTGGACAAAGCTTAATAACTCCTCTGACCCTCAGTTCTCCCATATGTGAAAACTAGAGACCCAGTGCATGAAATTCGTGTAGGGGGTGGGGAGGTGTATCCCTCAGCCCAGTCTGCACCTGCTCCAATCTGGGACCCCTTGAGGGCAGTCGGACATCCCTCTCACAATCCAGGACTGTTGGCTTCCAACTGCTCACCTGTCAGCCTGTCTGATTGCCCCTACCCGTTCTGCCTGTCAACCTGATCACCCCCTAACCACTCCTCTGCCAGCCTGATCAACACCTAACTGCTCCCATGCCACTTGATTGCCCCTAACTGCCCTCCCCTGCAGGCCTGATTGCCCCCAACTGCCCTCCCCTGCTGGCCTGGTCACCCCTAACTGCCCTCCCCTGTAGGTCGGATGGCCCATAACTGTCCTCCCCTGCCGGCCAAGTTGTGGCGGCCATCTTATGTCCACATGTGGGCGACCATCTTGTGTGTTGGAGTGATGGCCAATTTGCATATTACCTCTTTATTAGATAGGATTATTTGATAGGATGGGTGTGGTTACAAAAACTGGTTGAAATGTGGATGTGAGTACTCTGTATAATCCCTGACACATCCGGGAGAACTCAATCAATGGGAGCTACTATTAGCCAAACTATGTGACCAATGCCATATCATATTTTATTTAATAATCTAGCAAAAATTGTACACAAAACTCCAACTTTCTAGGCCTTGGCTTTCTAAAACACGTAAGAGTTCAGCTACATGACCCATAGGCCTTCTCAGTGGTAAGCTTCATGGGTTCTAAGACCTATTTATTCTACACACATTAAGAAACGTCTGTAAAGTGTAAAAAGGCCTATCATACCTTCAAAGTGCTACACAGAGTTCTGAATGGTTCCAGCTACACTGTAAGGGTATAGCAAGAAAATAGACAGGCCTGACTGATGGTAAGCGTCTGTTCTGAGATGGAGTGGACTCACTCAAAGATTTTAAGTTGAATAAATAACAACACTGAATTGCATTTTAGACAGATGCTATAAATATGAACTGAAAATGCCACCTGATAGAATTCTGCCTTTAAATTCTGTGAAACAAAAAATGATATCATTACTAAACTCCACTCTCTCAGAGGATAAGGAAATCCCATCCTTATAAATGGATTTGGGTTCTTGCTCTTCTTCTTTCTCTCCGCCCTTCCCCTAAGCCCTTCCAGAAGTTCATTCTGGGCCCAGCTCTGCATATCCTAGGTATTTTATGTGAACTGCTTTTCAGAGGTTAATAAAAATTACCACAGAAAAATGTCACAACTGTGCTAATGAACATTTCTTGCAGTTGGATTTTTCACCATACCTTTTTGACTCCAGTTATTTGCATATTTCTACTTCAGAAAGGTAAATTTAAAAACCTCACCTAATGAGATTTAAAGGTCAAAACTTAGAGGTTTAAATTTCATGATTGCCTAAATGATTTGCCTTTGGGTAGTGAGCACACAACGCAATATATAGATTGTGTATCAAAGAAATGTAAACTTGAAAGTTATATGACCCTAATGTTACTCTAATAAATTTAATTTTTAAAAATATAATCATACCTATAAGGACTAACAGTTGAATGTTTTTTTAAAAAAATACATGAAACATAGTAATATACACATTTTTCAGGTGCAGTATAACCAATCAAAGTTAAACAATTAAACTTTTGAAGTCCTATAACTACTTCTGGGAAATTTGAAGTAATTCTCAAACATCCTTTAAAACAATTTATTTCCCAGGCTGTCTCTAAGAGATTCTAGCAATCCACTATCAATATCTGAAAGATCCAAGTCACTTGTGATTGCAGGCCAGCAATCTCTAGGCCTGGGCCAGCATGGATCCCCAGCCAATTGCTCTGCACCAGGATTCCCAATAGGGAGGATGATGGTGAGGAGAAGAGAGAGAAAGGTGAGTTAAGATGGTAATTTCTCCCCAAAAAAGCAAAGCCTTTTACTGACAAACTCCTGACTTGCCTGACCCCAAAGTAAACCTGAAATTCAGTTTTGGACCAGGAGACAATGGCGCCATCTAGTCCCCATAGGCATTGGACAAGTGCCCACAGGGCCTTTATGGCCACAAACCTAAGCTAAGGCTTACAAATGACGCCCAACCAGAGCAATATATGCAAGTGCAGAAGCATGACTTTTCCCTCTGCCCAGCCCCACTACTGCTGGAACTCCAAACTCTCAATAAATTGCCTACAAATATGCTGCTGTACAAATGCCAAACAGTGAAGCTCCTGGGAAAATATCAAACTTGTTTTCTCATCATTTTTTTTATAAATGTGTTTTTATATAAAAGGCACATATTTTATATTTAGAAAGTGGGAAACAGGATAAGAAGCTTCAGGGAGACAGAAGAACACAAACAGGTGCCAATAGCAAAGATAAGCTAAAGCTGATCTGGGTGAGGTGACACCAGCAGGTGGCGATGGCTCCACAAATAACTAGGTGTCCCTTTTCGGACAGCCAGAGAGCAGTGATGCCTCACCATGCACCCCAGCACTATGAGTAAAGGTACACACAAAAAGCATTAGAGATATCCCATGGGAGAAATCCACTGCGGAGTCATTGTGTGTCTGCCCTCGATGTTGTACACAAGCTTCTACCCATCATTTAATCCTCATGACAGCTCTATGAGACAGGATTATTTATTCACGATATCTATGAGGAGGTTCAGACAGCTTCAAGAACATGAGCTCCAAATCACACTGACAAAGTTTAAATTCCAGCTTCCTCATTTACTGTGCATATGCCTTTAGCATGTTTCCTCACCAGTTGGAAAAAGAAAGGGAAAAAAAGAATGGCAGGTGATCTCATAGGGTTGTTATGAAGGGCAAATAAGAAATGCATACCAAATGCAGTGTTAGAAATAGTACACCTTCAATGACTGTCACTGGCAATAAATAACAGCAAAAGCAGGATTTGAACTCGGGTCTGATTCCCCAAGAATGCCCTTTAGCATTCCACTCTCCGGTCTGAAATAATGAGAGAAGAATTGGGTTTCACATTAACAGGATTATTTTCTCCAAAAGATTGTAGAAGCTTTCTAACATCATAGCTTTATAATCCCAAACAGAAAACACGCTATAGAAGAACATGTTAAAGTGAGGATAAACATCAGGAAAGACATTTTTTAAGACATAAATATTAATATAAGAATGTTCACAGCATGGTTGTTCATAGTTCCTCAGGTATCTCTCCCCACAGGAGAACAGCTTCCCTGACTCGTCTCCACCTAAAAGCACTCTTGACTACTTGGACATAGGAGGGGCCATCATGACTCCCCTGATTTGGCTCCTAATGTTCCTCATTCACTGCCCCAAACCAAAAGCAGTAAAGCCCCAGAAAGAGCTAGCAAAACCTCTCACATTGGAAGGGGTTGGGACCCCCCTCCTTCTCATCCCTAAGTCCCAAAGAAGGGCAAGTATGAATATGACTCGGACCTCTTTTATCCATGAAACAAGCAAGCAAAATTCCATTTTGGAAATACACTGCATGATTCTAAAGGCTCTTGATCAGCCACTGAAAATTTCATACAAGCTCTTCACCTAGAAGACAGCAGAGTCACATGTTGGACTCTTCTTCCCACCCAAGTGTCAGTAAAAAAAAAAAAAAAAGCCTCTGATTCAGATCTGTCACCTCCAATCTGGCTCCACCTCAAAAGGCTAGCCTCTGGGAAAGAAGGCTGCACGCATGTATTCTGGGGCTAACACTGGGTTGGTGTTCACTGACAAACAGCGAGAGCAGCAGGAACTCAAGAAACAAGACCAAGAAACCATGGCATTTGAAGCTGAATTCCAGTATGCTAAAACCATATTTTGAGATAAGTGTGGTCATAAGAAGAATTTGAAACTGGAATGTTTGGAGCAATGGAGAAAATCAGAGGTCTCAGAGGGAGATGAGCTATATGCCCAGTGGGGAGAGGGACTTGTCCAGAGCCGCAGCAGCAACAAAATGTGGACGATGCAATAAAAGAAATGCAAAAGCCTCTGGCCCACTATATTGATTAAGATCTGGATTGGATGCTGAGAGAACAAGAAAGAGGGGGACCCCATGGCCGACTTTATCAAGAAAGAGAACAAGAAAGTGAGACCTTGCTACAGTGGCCCAGCAACTTCTCTCAACAGATTCCGTATCTGGCCTGGATATCGCTGAGATGAGTGGACAGATCCAACAGATCTGAACAGAAGTGCATTGCCAGACTCTCCAGCAAGAAAAAGATGGAGGAACTTGCCCACAAGTGGAGGGCTAATAAAATGTAACTTTTCTGAGGCTATGGGAATGGCTGTGGGTTGTGGTGGTGGATATAGAGCAGCCTATAGATAGATATCCAGCTATAACAGTCTGTGCTAATAATCAGGGCCCACACAGCCCAGAAACTTGTTGAATGCAATTCTGACCACTAGCATTTGAGAAAAATAATTAGACCTGATGTTTGGACTGAGGCACCTGTAACTTCCCAGGTGTGCCAACACTGGTGGTTGTTGCTGGCTTTCAAAAGAAACACTGATTTCTCAGTGTCCCAGGGAGTCCTGGTCAGGATCAGGGCACATGTCTATGATGCAGGCTCAATTGATTGGACTTTTCAGTGAGCCAAAGCAGCCCCTCCTTGGTTCATTTCTGTCCTATAACACTTCTAAAGAACCAAAGCAGCCCAGCGGAGGCTCTCTCCTACTGCTTCTTCTGTCATAAGCCCTTCTTTATTTCACTGTCCTTAGTTTTAATAAATGCGCTCTCAGAAGAACTTAGACTCATATTGTGAAATATTTCCTGCACAAAGACAAGAACCCACACACTATAGGCCAACCATAGGCAGACCCACTATGGTTCTGGTCTTTTTCCAATGACATGTCCACAGGGCTATGGTCTGTGAGACAGCCAATGACAAAGAGCCATCACTCGATCATTTAAAAAAACATGACAGAAAACGAATTCTGTGCAATGAACATTCACTGCCTAAGCAGTATGTGCTATTTGAATAACAGTCCACATTCAAGGATTTCCCTCAGGCTCACAGGGCTCCTGGCTTCTTAGGGTTCACTCCCTTCAGCCTCTCCCTGGAATTCGAGGCCACTGTCAGTCTCCTCAAGTTAAAAGTCAGCCACTTGGACAACCCCCCATCTGTTCTCCTCCCTCTTCATCTCTTGTTATTAACAGTTCTCCAGGAACAGGTACCTGGCCCTACACTCTTCTCTCTGTCTTGCCTTTGGAAGCCCCACATGCTCTAGGTGATTTCTACAGTGTGTGGGAAGTTTACCTCTCCATAGTCTACCCATGACCACTTCTCAAGAGCCATCTCCTGCTCATCGAGACATAGCTCTGAGCACATCTGAGTGCAATTTTACTTGATCTCCCTCCCTACCATGAATTTTACACTTATCATGAGTCAAGTTTTCATGTGTCTCCATGTTGTCTCCCTTCAAGGGTGTCCCTTCAAAAGGGAAGACACCTCGGGCTGACTGAAATCACTCCCCATGGCTCTAGCACATGCCTCATACATAAGCCATACAGTAGCCACACTGTGACTAGCTGATACAGAACTGATAAGCGGAGGCCACAGACTCCTTATGCCTCTGGATAAAACCCATGAGGGTCAGCACGTATGTGGCTTTACTTCCTATTGCGTTCCCAGTGCCACGCTTGTGTCACACCCTGGGCATTCTACAGAACTGTACTCAATGAAGGGGGTAAACAGTGAAGGGTTAGAGCATCCAAACAAAGAAACTCATTCCATGAAGCCTTTCTTTATTCCTCTTGAGGTTTCCTTTCTTCCTATCCCCACAGGACACTAACATTTCTCTTAGGATACTTCCATCTGCTTCCATTAAAACTAGAAATTTTTGCCTTAGTCGGTTTGGCTCAGTGGATAGAGTATTGGCCTGAGAACTGAAGGGTCCTGGGTTCAACTCTGATCAAGGGCACATGCCTGGGTTGTGGGCTCAACCCTCAGTAGGGGGCATGCAGGAGACAGTCGATCAATGACTCTCCCTCATCACTCATGTTTCTATTGCTCTCTCCCTCTCCCTTCCTCTCTGAAATCAATAAAAATGTATTTTAAAAAAACAGAAGTTTTGTTACCCATTACATTAAACTCACAAAGGGAAGGCCTGACTCATTTCTTATCCCCAGAAACATCTCAGTGGGTCTTCAAAATATTACTCAACTAAATCTGACCAGCTGACACTCAGGTCAAGAGAAGAGTTCAGATTTACAGAAGGGGCCAAAAACAGGAGCCAGGAGGGGAGGGAGGGAGGTCAACTCATGCTTTGAACAAACCATCCTCATTTGACCTTGAAGGAGCTCAGAATGAGTTAGACAAACAACTGCCTGCTTCTCTTGATAACAGATCAGAATAGGGAATCCAACCAAATGCCCATTTTTCTAAGCCAGCTGATTATGCTCCCTCTTAAATAAGATGACCCAATAAAACCCTCATAAAAGTCCATAACATTAATTGCTATGTCTGAGCAATGAGTCTTTTGCCACAGAAAAATAACTTGGATTGTCGTCTGATGGGAAATAAATATGAGCCCACAAGCTTGCATAAATATTCACAGGAAGTAATTCACACTTCATTAATATGTAGCCCATTAATCGGGACAAATTTCTAAGCAGTTGAAATACACCAAATTCCAAATACATATGAGTTTTATAAAGTTAGTAAGTTGCTTTCTCTTCATTCTCTTACATTTAGAAAATCCATATCTCCTCTCACAGACTACTCATAGTAAGATAAAATTTTGCTACTTCCTTTCTGAAGAATTTGTACAAGTAACAGATTTCTTCAATAATTGATCACCTGAAACTCAATGGCCTTAAAACTGCCTTTTCTGATCACCTTAAACTCAATGGTCTTAAAATTGCCTTTTCTAAATAAAATACATTTACCAAATAACATTTGATAGATGAGCATTAAGTGATTCAGACATCCTCTGTCTCCTACACAAAGCAGCTTGATGAGGTCTGAAGTTCAAGGACCCTTACTTTTACCAGTGAAGAGTGTGTGGTCTCACAGCATCACCAGTGGTAGAAGGCAGTTTTGTGCTCAGAGCAGCTGTGCTTTTTAAAAGAAATACTGATCCCATGTGTTTGTTTTTTTTACTAGAAGGAAAAGAAAAAAACAAAAACTTTTTTAAGTTGCACTAGAAAATGAAAGTTTACAAAATCCAGAAAATATGGGATTGGCACAAGAAGAGAGCTAACTATGTACAAGGTTCCTTTAAAGTTTTGGGAGCACGCAGGAGCATGTAGATCTAAAGAGAGGTACAGTGAAGTTCCTGTGACTCAGGGTTGGTGCAGGTTTGACTTTAAATCAATTCAGTGTCCCCAGGATGAACAACAGGACACAGTCACCCCTGCTCTCTGCTTTACTAATTATCCTGCAACTTCAATTCTCAAAAGCTCAGCTCTTCCAGAACAAGGAAAGGAATACCAGTCAATTCTGTTGCAAGATTGACTATCTGACTTTAAAAACATATAAGGTGAAGTTTAATTGAAAGTAATGAATTATTTACTTCCTTATCTGTAAAAAGAGAAGGCTGGGCCAGATGACCCTTGAGATCCCTACTAATTCTAACATAGAGAAGAATCCGGTTTACCTGTTGTCTCCACTGTAGAGGCTGAGGAGTCAAGGGCTTCAGAGACAGCTTTTGGGCCCCACCATTTGGGCCAGACAGACCTGGGAAGGACACTCCTCTTACATTCCACACATACCTTACCTACACTGCCACTGCCACTCACCCTATTCCCATGAATCACAGACTTCTTCACATGACATCTATGCTGAGTAGGTTTCTCCTACTTATACTCCCCGGGCACAGCCACCCTCATTCCAAGTCCCTTAATAAGAATCTCAACTGCTAGGCCCCGGGCTAGAGATGTTCACACGGGATGGAGCATGGACTAGATTTTATTAAACCAAGCTCTAATCCAGGCAGTTCCCAGATATCACAGTCACGAAGCACACATATACCATAGTTGATAAATAAAAATGAAGCACCATTTATTCTTCTTCACATAAAATCACCTATATTGAGTATGTATTACACCATAATTAAATTAATTCAAATCTGAATCCCACGCCGATCTGCAATCAAACCACAAGGCAGTCCCTGTTGCTCTTCCCTTAGTTTCTCTTCCTTTATCTTTGTCTTCTCTATAAACCCACAAACACTCTTCTTGCCTACTTGCACCAAATCCCAGATACATATGAGTTTTCTAAGGTTAATAAGTTGTTTACTCTTCCTCTTACATTTAGAAAATCAGTGTCTCCTCTCACAGACTACTCATAGAAAGATAAATTTTTGCTATTTCCTTTCTGAAGAACTTGTTGGTAGTATGTGACAAAAGGCTTTAACGTGTACACACCCTTGCATCTGGTAATTCTACTTCTAGGAATTTACTCCAAGGAGATAATCAGAAATATACACAAAATATAAGTAAATTTTATCTATGATAGAGAGAAAAATAAAGGAAACCAATAACTATCTAATAATGTAATGCAATGCAGCCTAAAATTCATATTATTAAAATAAATAAGAAAAAATGAAATATTCACAATGTATCAAATGGGAGAAAATATCAGGTTCTAAATAGTATGCCCTTTGTGCATTTGTGTGTACAGAAGGTATTCAAAGTGCAGTCCAAGGACCAGCTTCTATTATCAGCATCAGCAAGGAATCTGGTTAATTTCAAATGCCGAATCACTGAGGGTGGGCCCACCAATCTGTGCTTTCATGTTTACTAAGTGCCACACAAGCTTTCAGGTAGGTACTAAAATTCACCTCATTGTACAGATGGGAAAACTAAGGCCGAGAGAAGGTAGGTGACTCAGCTAAGGCTACAAAGCAGCATCCTCTATAGCTACCTCTGGAGTCTACACTCTTAACCACTGCTCTAGAGTGTCTCTAGGTTAACTACAGGATTTGGAAGTGTGATCTGTGCTCTTTCCCCTAAATTGATAGCATGACGCAGCCCACCTATTGTTTTGTTTTCTTCATGGGGCTTCAACACTGCTGTTACAAAGGTATTGACTGGGGGTGGGGATGTTTGGCACTACCACTGGTATCATCACTGACAGACCTTTTGGTGAATACCTGCTTGACATTTTTGAAGGCTATAAAAACATGTTTAGACTACATGCACCTTAAATACCAGCCCACAGCCCTGGCTGGTATGGGTTAGTGGTTAGAGCATTAGCCCATGGACTGAAGGGTCACGGGTTTGATTTCTGGGCATGGGTAAGGGCACATACCTCAGTTGCAGGTTCAATCCCTGGTCCAGTGGCGGCACAAGGGGGAGGCAACCAATCTATATGTCTCTCTCACATCAATGTTTCTCTCTCTCCTCCTCCACCCTCCTTTCACTCTCTCTAAAAAATCAATGGAAAAAATATCCTTACTTCTTGGATGAGGATTTAAAAAATCAGCAAAAATAAAAATAAATACATAAATACTGGCCCACATTAGCAGAAACCTTAATGCCCACCAGTGAGAGACAGCATGGAGAGCATGATATCTACTAAAATACAGATGGCCTTTTTGTTGCCAGCTAAAGTGAAGCTGCCAAGTGGCAATCCCATAAGCACTCACTACAAACCATTTGGCCTATCATCTTTGAAATTATGCAACTTTTGATCAATTTCTTTCAGGGGAAGAGTCCTAAATTATTCCAAAATTCATACATAACAATATTTCATGTTTTACATTATGCTATTTTATGTTCACAAAATTCAAATTTGCTAATAAATGCTACCAGACTTTATTCCAAAACTGCAAATTCCTAATAAAGAGGCCTCCCTTAGCACTTTTATTATACGTTTTTTTCTAAGGAGGAAACACCTCTGTCATTCATTTCAGGAAACGACAAAGGAGATGGACTGGGAAGATGGTTGATTTAGGCCGAGTCATCACTGAGAGGAAGGAAACTACACAGACTAGGAAAAAAACCCATCTGGGCTAGCTGTCAAAGCCCTCAAACGTGCCTGTCTTCAGAGCTAAATAACAATTCCATAAAAATTATGACCTGGCCCAACTAAGCAACCAAATAAATATTTTCAAAAGAGGAGATTATATTCAAAAGGACTTAATGACAGAAAAATTGGAAGAAACACAGAGAAATGACAGAAAGTTTGGAAAATGACTGTCAACTTCCTCTTGAGTTACAGATGAGAAACTGAGGCTGTTATTACAGATGGCCTGGCTAAGTTCACAGAGAAGGAGGCAAAGCCTGGACTACAACTAGTGTCTAACTCTGGTCCACACTTCATTATATCATACTACCTCTTTCACTTCCGACTCCTATACTGAATTTTCTACATTGATTTTCCTACATTTTCTACTGACTCGGGGATTGGTGTTTGGGCATTCTCACTAACACCAACCTTAAAGTTATCTCTTGATCAATAACTGGATGGCATCTTTGAAGATAATAATGTTTAAATTATAAGTATATTTTAATAACACCACCACCATTATTTTCCTATATCATACCAAATTCCAAAAGAGTACAAAGTCATTGTGATAATTAAAAAAGAAAAAAAAAAGCCCTTAAGGTTTGAGAAAACTACTCATTTGCCTTTTTTTTAACCTGAAATATTAATACTGAGCACCTACAATGTTAAAAAACAGTGACTGCTTACTAGTAGACACAGTAACTTCAGACATCCTCTTTAGACTGCCCATTTACACCTCAATACTTCTTTTATTAAAACCTATTCTTCCTCAAGCATCAGCTTTCAGGGTATCCTATCCTATATAATAAAAGGCTAATATGCAAATTGACAGAACGGTGGAATGACTGGTTGCTATGACGTGCACTGACCACCAGGGGATAGATGCTCAATGCAGGAGCTGCCCCCTGGTAATCAGTCAATCCCACAGGGGGAGGGCCGCTCAGCCAGAAGCCGGGCTAATGGCTGGTGAGCACAGCAGCTGTGGTGGCAGCGCTAAGGATGTCCAACTGCTGGCTTAGGCCCACTCCATCAGTCAGACATCCCTCAAGGGCTCCTGGACTGTGAGAGGGTGCAGGCCAGGCTGAGGGACTCCCCCCCCAGTGCACAAATTTCATGCACCGGGCCTCTAGTAATTGAATAACACACTACTGCAAAAGCAAAGATCAATTCTACTGACAACAGGAAAAGACAAGCCTGATTACTGACAACCAACGCCAGTACCTCCATGAGAACATAAAGAATGCTCAGAATGAGCCCACACTACCATTACAAAAATAACTATTCATCCCTCTTCTCTCACTAATACATGTAGTTGCTAATTCTTTACTAAGTGATCAATCTAACCCCAAATTCATCTCCTGCCACCTAGATAAAAATTAAGATACTTGATCACTGAATTGTGCCTGCTTCCTGAGCAAATCCTAACCATGCCTGGCTCCATTTCCCTAACCCCACCTTCAAATCATCCAGCAAAAGCACCAACCCAATTAAAAATCCAGCATTCTCCTGGTCTCCATCCACTAACTGCAACTAAATGAACCCAACTTCGGTATGACTACACATGTGGCCCTAGTCTGGCTGATGGGTTTTAACACTTTTGTTGCAGTAAGTTACCAGTAATGTGTGGGAGAATAGAAAGAACCTCAAATAAAAGGCCCACAAACCTATATTCAGACTTATCACTTTCTTGGGTCTGTTTTCCTTACTGCTAAACTGAGAGCCAATAATCCTATCATTTTAGAATTTTTCATCTCAAATCTGCTATTTCTCAAATTCCAGCCATACTATGGGTCAAACAGATTTTTTTCCTATGGAAGGACATGCTCTGTCCTTACTCAACTTCCTATTTTACTGATAGAGTTTGTCTGAAGAATTTAATTTCTCACAAAGAGAGACTTTCAAGCCAGAAACAATGGTTAGGGTTTCCTAACTGGTTAAAATGCTTTATAAGAATATAAATTGGCTGGTATTTGTTTCCACAATTAAAATGGGGCATGTTTCCATCTGGGTCTTTGGAGGATTATCTGGCTCTAACTAAACCCCAGAGAACAGCTTCTTACATAGCCCAGGTACTTTTAATTAAAGTCTGTTTTCCATCTTACCTCTCTTCAAGTTACCTCATGGGCATTCTATGACCAATGAAGAATTAGTCTTGTTATGGAGGACACCAAAAGCAAAGCAGGAATATTAAACCAATAGCTGTCAGTAAAACCAGAAACAAGAGTGGCCGTTCGTGTACTTAGACCATCACCATGGCTCTCTTCTGTGTGAGCTGTGGGTTGAGCCCTAAAGATCTAGAGAGGAATAAGTGTGGTCCCCAATGTCCAGATCTCAAGCAAAGCTAATGAAGACAAGCAAACACAATAAATACAGCGTGATGTGTACATCTTGAGGGTGGGAAGTCTAGGGAGGTATCAGACATCAGGTCTTCCTAAGACTGTACTTCTGTCCACCCCCAAAAGGAGGAAGGCTTTCCCTGGTAGACCACATCAGTGATGATGCTCTAGGACACATGTAAGTACAGACTAAAAGTCACTGAAACCACAGGGGCTCATTTTTATCTTGAACCACAGAATCTGGCATCGTTTCAGATGTCAGTGGTGACATCAGGAGCCTAGGTTCCTTTTCTTCATCCTGTTCTGCCTCAGCAGCCCCATGCACTTCCAAGAGGACACACAGACTGGGAAGACCTCCTCTCACCAGCCTCTCTCTATATCTTAGAGGGAAGTCACTCCCAGAAGCCTTTGGGGAACTTCTCACATCTCATTGGCCAGAACTGTGTCATGTGACCAAAGCTACAAAGGAAGCTGGAAATATGGCAATTCAACAGTGAAAAGGGAATAGCATGGCTGTAAGGTAAGCAATCAACTCTGTCACATACATAGACTATTATGGGCTTAATGAATGCCCCCCCCCACTCCCAAATTCATATGTTGAAGCCCTACTCCCCAATGTTATTGTACTTGGAGGTGACTACGGTTAGATGAGGTCACAGGCTGGGGTTCCATAATGAAAATACTGTCCTTTTACACCAAATATTGCTCTCTGTCTCTCTGTCTGTCCTGGAAGGACACAATTAGAAGGCTGCCAACTACAAGTCAGGAAGCGAGTCTTTATCAGGAACTGAATCAGCCAGCACCTCGGTATTAGACTTCCCAGCCTCCAAAATTATGAGAAATAAATGTCCACTGGTTAGTCCATCCACTCTATAGCATTTTGCTATGGCAGCCTAACAAGCTAAGACACATACTCAATTCAACTGTCTTCAAAAACACTTTGGCCTCCTGATGGGGCGCACTGGGCCCCTGTGAGTGAAGTCACTGCGCTACTCTGGATCTCAGCTCCGAAGTTAAAAAGGGAAACTATAGCAAGGATAATTTCTCAGAAGTGTTTAGTCCTCACAGCATCTATAATGAAAGCTTCAGTAAGCAACAAAGACAGGAGACTTTTAATAGAAACCCTTTTAGCCTTAGCTTTTCCATCTCCACAAAACCTCCTTTTTTAAACTAAGGGGATTTGGGCAAAGTTCAAATGTAAACAAATTTGTAGTGGGTGTGGGCCCCCAGGGAGAGGGAATAAACTATACTGACTCTTAACTTTTTCTGCTTGAACTCTGCACATTAATTCAACTCCCTCCGGAGATTTGTCATTCTGAGATGTCAGGCCTTTGCATTTTCCCACAGGCTGTCTCCCAGTCACAGAAAAACAAAGCAAGGCACCCCCAGCTCCTTGAGACTGTCTGCTTATCACAACCAGTTATTTTAGTCACCCTCATCTCTTATGCACACTCAATCCAGAAACTGGATTTGATTACCCCATGGAGCTACACCAAACAAAGCCTTGACTACCTGTAAGTACAGTAATAGGTAGAAGAAAATGAGAATGGGAGGGGGGGCAGAAATGACAGTTGGCAAACAAGGAACAGAGAAAAATGAATGCTTAAAATCAAGTAGCCCACATAAGTGAGTGGCTATCAGGTGCCACGATGTCTGAAAAGTGGGATAGCCTTTTTCCTAACTGAAATGGCAAGGAGGCTCACTGTTTAAAAAAAATACTCAAGATTTCCAAAATTATTATACTTCTGGAGTAAACAGATGCTTGAGAGAAATAATCACTAATTTTAGTAATGAGAAATAGATACCTCAGTCAGAATCCAGATCCTTTAGAAGCTGAGTGATTTCATTCACATTCATTCAAACAGGATGCTTTCAGGGACAATTTAAGACTATTGCAATACTTACTATAAATGGGGTTTATGATTACTGTCCCATATTTACTTTATAGCTTCCATCTTTAAGTAAATTCTCTCTCCTAAAATAAAGCCTTAACAATCACTCCTTCCTCCCCACATGCAAGTATGTAGAACTCAAACCACCTATACCCACTGTGTCTACAATCCCAATGTCCTCAGCCACTAAGGGTAGACTTTTGCCCCAAGTACCAACATATCCTCCATCAGGCTACTCACTCTGGCATTTCAATCAAGCCTGTTACTACTTAATAATAATACCTCAGTCAGATAATATTTCCTCCAAGTCTTCACACATCATCAAGCTACTTAAATCCTATAGCAAAATTACTGATTAAGTAAAAACATAGGATGGGCTGGAAACTAGTAAATACTCTGCCTGACACCAGTTCCACATGAAATGGAGAACTCTGGTTCTCTCTCTCCCTGAAGTTACCCAAGCTTTAAACACTTTCATTTCTTCTGTTGCAAGAGGTTCCATTACTCAAGAACTCAGCTTACAGAATTTTCCCATCAGCTCTCACTTCTATCAGAGCTCTTTTTAAAAATCTTAAGCCCTAGATGATTTGGCTCAGTGGATAGAGCATTAGCCTGTGGACTGAAGGGTTCTCAGATTTGATTCAGGTCAAGGGCACATGCCCAGGTTGTGGGCTTGATCTCCAGTAGGGGGCATGCAGGAGACAGCCAATCAATGAGTCTCTCTCATCATTGATGTTTCTCTCCCTCTCCCTTCCTCTCTGAAATCAATAAAAATATATATTAAAAAAAATCTCAGGACTTCATTTTAACTGTATCTGTTTTAAAATCTACACAAACTAGTTAGTGGTTAATTTAATTTTAAAAGGGCAAGAACAAATGACATATCAACACATTCCTAATGAAAACTTATCTTTTATTTATAATGGAAATCATTAATCAGTTCCAGAAGGACAATCTATCTAATCTAATAAAAGAGTAATATGCAAATTAACCCTCATCCATTATACCCACAAGCCATGCCCACAAACCATGTCCACAAACCACTCAGGAGCAAGTATACAAATTAACTCAACTAAGATGGCGGCAGCCATGGAGCTGGAGTTGCCCCAGGCAATAGAGGAAGCCAGGGCCCTGTGGGCCCTGAGCTCTACTCAAGACTACAAAGTTTCAATTATATTAGATAAACAAACCCCAGACACCTGCTGGACTGAGACCTTGGGTTGCCAGGGGCAACCCAGGCTTTGAGTGGGGGATCAAGGCAACAAAGTTTCAATTATAGAAGTTAAGTAAATTCCAGATACCTGCTTCCAGCCAGGCACCCCAGTAGGGGCCTGAACCCTGAAGGGGCTGTGGCCAGCCTGAAAATGGCCCTCGGCCCCTCAGCCCCATGGGATGAGGGTCCCCACTGAGGGGCTTGGCCAGCCTGCAAACAGCCATCAGCCCCTCACCCAGGCTGGCCAGGCATGCCAGCAAGTGGACATCCCCCGAGGGGTTCCAGACTGAGAGAGGGCACAGGCCAGGCTAAAGGACCCCCCAAGTGCACAAATTTTTGTGCACCAGGCCCCTAGTATATATATAAAAGCCCAAGTGACCATTACGACTGGATCAACAGCCAGTAGCTATGACATGCACTGACCACCAGGGGGAAGACGCTCAATGCAGGAGCTGACCCCTGGTGGTCAGTGTGCTCCCGTAGCCAACCTCCCACAGTTGGCCAATTTCCCATGGTCCCTCCGCCTGGCTGGCTGGTACAGATTGACCCTGATTGGAAATGGACAAGATGGCCCCGATTGGCCCCAATCATCCGCCAGACCGAGGGACCCCACCTGTGCATGAATTCATGCATCAGGCCTCTAATTATAAAGTAACTAGAGGCCTGATGCACAAAATTTGCGCATGGGGGGTGGGGGCCCTCAGCTCAGACTGCACCCTCTCGCAATCCGGGAGCCCGCCTGTTTGCTCTTCACTGCTTGGCTCGCCACTCATTAGTGCTGCTGTGGTGTTGGAAGAGGCTCCCACCACTGCCACTGCACTCACCCGCTATGAACCCAGCTTCTGACTGAGTGGCACTCCCACTGTGGCTGTGGGAGCACACTGACCACCAGGGGGCAGCTCTTGCATTGAGAATCTGCCCCCTGGTGGTCAGTGTGCATCATAGCGACCATAATGGTCGTTCTGGTTAACCATAATGGTTGCTGGGCTTTTATTATATAGATTCCCTAACAAGAAACTACAGATGTATCAGGATAGCTAACTACTTCCCTTATGCCTTAAAAACAAAACAAAAACCCCTAATCTAAAAAGCTTAATTAAGATAGGATAGTATTCAAAGTAAAATGTTGCCAAAGAGCATGAAAAACGAGATAATTTTTTAAAAGGTTGTTAAGGCAATCCAGAGTTCAAAGAACAAATCCTAGAAATATATTTTCTACTCTTTAGTCTGTAATCCTATAAATATCAAACTGAATGAGATTCCAGTATTCTGGAGTACAATTTATCTCAGATTTTAAAATTTGATTTATAATACAAAATCTATAAACACAATGGTACATGTAACATGTTAATTAGAAAGGACACTAACAACTTTATTTTCCTAATTTCATCTATGAATCTTCAGAACTGAAGGCATAAACCTTATTTTCCATTTATAAACTATATTAGCTCTGGAAATAATTCTGTTCCCATCCTTAAATTTCATTATATCTGTTGGCAATGTACAAAAACCAATGCTAAAGACTCAGTTATAAGAACTTACTTTTCTTCAAAGACTTGCTCTAAAGTGGATAAGCTTTCTGAAATACCTCGGACCAATGGCTTTCAAGTTTTGCTGTCTGTAATCCTCTTTACACGCAGTGAACCAATTGACACCTGCACTAAAATTAGCTGAAATAAAATTTTACAAAAGCAGTATATAGCCCTTACTATATGCTGTACACCCTGACATTTTCATCCCTTCACTTTTTTATAAAGTTTATTGTGACCCACTAAATTGCTTTCATGACCCTCTAATGGATGCATCTTGAAAAACCCTGCCCTAATTCACTTACTTAAACTTACCACACAATTTGGCAGCACTCTGAATACTAGAGAAGGCACCTGAAAACTCCCAACACATATGCAAAATGAATGAGCTGCTGAACGTCAATTGTCGTCATCCCTTCCAAATGGGAAATACTTAAAAACTATGATTTTAAAAGAGTTTTATTTGGAATAGTAATGATACTAAAACCGCCATCTTCTCTTCTGCCTAATCTTTGAACCATTCTTACTCCAATTCTTAAAGAATACCCTCAGATCCTTCTGGCCATGTGTGAATGAGGAAAGGAATACTAATTAAAGATTAGAGAATGGTGTTTGTCTTAGTAAGTCTTTTTTCCTTGCTATGATGGAACATAAGAAATAGAGATGACTCACAAAGTATTTCCTCTCCTTTTTAAAATACTAGAGGCCTGGTGCATGAAATTCGTGCACTTGGGGAGGGGGGGGAGGGGAGGAGAGGGGCAGTGCCTCAGCCTGGGTCTGCACAGGGAGGGCCTAAGCCATCAGTCGGATATCCTTAGCACTGCTGCAGAGCCCAGCTTCTGGCTGAGCAGAACTCCCCCTATGGGAGTGCACTGACCACCATGGGCAGCTCCTGTGTTGAGCATCTGCCCCTGGTGGTCAGTGCACATCATAGCAACTGGTCATTCCACCATTTGGTCAATTTGCATATTAGCCTTTTATTATGTAGGATTTTTAAAAGCAGTTTTAATAGCTTCTCAATTATAAATAAAATAATGTAATACATCAATATTCAAAATTAATGGCATTTGTCTTTTTAAAAAAGTTATAATGTAAGTCATGTTTCTTAATATCAAAACAAAAATTCTGATTGCATATTTTTTAACAAGCAGAACAAAATTCTACAAACAGTAAGAGAAAGTTCTACAGGCTGGAGGTACCTGGACCCAAACAGTCCAAGGCCATTTATCCCCACCACAGAGGAAACAGTAAGAAAGCAAATAACTACTCTATTTTTCCTCCTCAGATAAAAAGATAGGGCAACAGTGATGGCAGTACAGAACAGAAGAAAGAGCCTCGATTTTAGAGTCAGAGAAACTCAAACCCAGCTCTGTCACATACTGGCTGTATGTCCTTAGTTCAATAATAAAAACACTCAAGATAATTACTCAATAAATATTAGCTGTGGCCTGGGCACAATCCTAAATGCCCACATCCATGACCTCACTGAATTTTCACAACACTCTGGAAAGTTCTGAGGGCCGAGAGGCTAAGAACTTGCCCAGATTCTTACAATTAGTAACGGGAAGGCCAGAATTCAAACACAGGCCAACTCATTTCAAAACCTTTACAAGGGAGCACATTGCCTCTGAGTCCCAGGTTCCTTACCTTTCTCTCAGCATTGCTATGTGGATTAACAAAATGCCTCTGGCCTGTCATATATAAGGTCTCATCATCACCATGATCCGTAACACAGCTGCCACTAGCACAGCTTACACAAGTATCTCAGAGAAACTGCTTTCATCTTTTTAAAGTCAGAAATTTCTTTATCTTTTGTTCAGAGTCAGAAGCTTTATCTTTTTTCTTCCACCCTCCTACTACCCCACCCCTCAAACACTCCTCCCCCAGGAATACCTTTCACTGACCTTAGGAAATAGGACCTCTTTTATCAGCACTGGAGGTATGAGTAATACAACAGCTATCATGAGTATATTTACTAAAGGAAGGGAGGTGTGTGCCTAATATAAGACGGAGCAAAGTTGTCAAGCTTAATTCAAAGCCAAGACAATGACAGGCAGAAAGCAATAAAGACTGAGACTCAGAGAGCGCAGCAGGGGCGAGCTGGACCGGCTTAACTTTTTTTTAGGGTTAACTTTTTCATCAGAGAAGAGCTTTACCAGCAGCAGCCTGAAGGCAGGAGAGAGATTAGGTGGGTAGTGCTGTGTGAGATGGATTGGGCTAGTTGTGGCTTGGGGATCTGGCATAAATTAGAGGGGCAGGGCCTCAAATATGCCAGGAATTCTGCTGAAGGAAATAAACAATCTCAGGATGGAGGGTAGGATTACATTAACATCGGTTTTTGGAAACAGGAAGTACCAGTACAAAGTAGCTAATAAGTGTGGACAGAGTTTTTCAAAATAGGGTTACATTCTTTTTCTTTCCTTCTACATTAGTTGGCCAATGCTTTCCTCTCCACTTGCTTACACACATGCGCCCGCACACATACACACACACACACACACACACACACACATACTGTCTAAATGGAAGCACTAAGAGCCTGTTCAATGGAAATAACCAAAGTATATCAACAAATTTAATTTAACCAAGTTGATGAAAGACATATTGATAATATACCATCACCTAACTACTGACCAGGCCACTTTTTAAAACAAATATGCAGTAACTGTATGAGTATGTGTGCCCCTATGGTGAAATAAGCCAAGGATAAAGGTTAGACTTAAATTGTTAGTTGTCACAGCCTGCTCATATTGGTGCTGAGCAGTTTAGTTCTTTTACATTACACATCTATCATTAATTATTACATAAACTGCTTTCCAAGTAATAAGAAATCCGTAAGTTTAACTTGGAAAAAGCACCCATAAATCTAAATGACATAAGTTGAATTTATAAATGTTCACAAAACAGGATATTGTTATTATAAAGCTATTTCATAATCTGACGAGATACAATGTTTTTTTTTCATTCTGAAGAAAAAAATTAATTATGGAATTATTTACTAAATTAAATAATATTATCTAACAAAAGTAGATTTACTAATACATCTATTATTTGAATTAAATTAAGTACTGATGATATTATAAACCCAGGATCACTAATGTCATTCCCACTGACGTAATTTAATACTTGATTAGAAAAATAACATACAAAGTATACTAGACATTTGATTTGTCTTTAATCTAGTTTTATTTTGCGTCATTCTTATTTTTTAAAAATAAGTTCTATTCCCTAGCCCCATTAGAAACAAATTTTGTTTTCAAATGGCTCACTGCAAAGATGAAAAGATTCAACTCAGTGACTTGGAATAACTGGACATTATTCATTTCTCCATTACATTTGTTACTGACTATTTTCTTTACAGTTAACTAAGCATTATGTTTTGTCAAAGGGCACAGGTCCCAGCATCAGAAATGCCAAGTCCTATTAGCAGCTCTGCTGCCCTCAGGCACTGTGCCTTCAGAAGATGATAGTGGCCCTTGGGGTCAGTTTACTTATCGGTGAGCCTCAGACCAGATCAGAGGTTCTCACTAGTCAAGTGAGGACACTGATTCAAACTTGCTGACTTACATGCACGCGCGCGCGCACACACACACACACACACACACACGCTTTGCACTGGGCACCAGAGTCAGGCTCTCTTTCAAAGCCACATGCACTTCCCAAACCGCCCCCTCTTCATCCCCTGCTATACATATACACACACACACAAAAAGGGAACCATGAGAAATCTGCATTTACCTGTCTGCAGCTATAATACATGACTCCTAAGAGATCTATGACTCATAAGAAATCCTTATCAAAGCTTGTGTCTGAATGCAGTCCCCCACTGCTGTGACGGGCCTTTCAATATTTGGGAGGGAATCAGGCAGAGAGAGAAGGCAAAGTGCAGTAACAGTATTACATTCCCTTCTCAGTCTCAATATAAAAAGAGCACTGTTTGACGAATAAAGATTACTTTAAAACGGCTTCCCAAAGCGGCCTGCCCTGTCCTCAGAACCAACTGATCTGAAAGTCGGTATTTGATATCAGAAATTTACAATCCAGTAATCCAGAGTTACTCCTACCCAAAGGCATAGAAGATCCACAATACTGATGACAGAGTTTCTGGACTGTTCCTGGCTTGGCCAGGATGCTGTGATTGGAAAAGGCAATAGACTAGTCAGCACTCCACATGCCAACTATTGGCTAGATCATAACAATCTCATCTATCACAGCCCTAACCTAATGAATGAGAGTTCTGCTCTTGACATAACAAAGCTGTGTGGACCTGAGCTGATAAGCAGTCTACTTGGAGCTCTGCTCAACAGGACATCAGGACTCTGATGTGATGAGGGCCACAGGCCACCAGCTGGCCTCCACAGTTCAGCTGCAATGTAATTCAGGGTAAAAATTCAGAAGGCCGCCTTGCATTGTGCTTCTCAGATATACCCAGATACCAACAGTTCCACGGCTAAAAAAAACACAAAGAATGGTACCGATGTTTTCATTATTGAATAGAAAAACGTCAAAGCAGACAACCTGCACTAAGAATTATCGTTCTTCCTGTGGGATTGTCTAAAAATGTAAATTGACTCCCTGGTAGCTTCTGGCACACACTCCTACTTGATCTGACCTAGGCCTGCTTCTCATACCTCATCTCAGCCTCTCCTCTGGCCTTGTTCCCTGCACTCCAGCCAGTCTGGTCTTCCTTCATTTCTTACCTGGCCAAGTCTCTGCACAAGCAAATCCCCCAACCTAGAGCACTCCCCTCCCAAGTCAACACCATCCCAAATCTCTCCTACCACTGGCTCATCTTCACCCTTTTAACTTCTACTCAAATATCACCTTCCCATATCACCCTATGAGCTTGAGTCCTTTCCCCATTAATCTCTGTCCTAAGCTTGTGTCCCAACAATCACAGTCTAGACCTGGTTCACTGCTGAGTACATATTATGTCACCATCTCCCCTGTAGTTATATAGCTAAGGGCCACAGCTATTTCTCTCTTGTATACCACTGTATCACCAGGATTTAGAATATATTAAATATCCAATTAGCATTTGCTAATGCAATTCAATGTCTCAATAAGTTTTGCATGAAAAAGAGATGCAGGCCATAAACATTTTTATTTGCCCTAAATTGGCCATGGTACAAAAAAAAGTTATTCACTGATTGTGGGTAAAATTTATTTCTACTCTCTATTTATCCCTATTAAATACCCACCCTGGTTGGATCTGTGCTCTACTGCAATGGGATTTTTTTTAAATATATTTTATTCATTTTTTTATAGAGAGCTAGAAACATCAGTAAGAGAGAAACATCGATCAGCTGCCACCTGGCAACCCCCTATTGGGGATGTGCCCGCAACCAAGGTACATGCCCTTGGCCGGAATCGAACCTGGAACCCTTCAGTCCCCAGGCCAACACTCTATCCAGTGAGCCAAACCAGCTAGGGCAATGGGTTGTTTTTTTTTTAAGTGATCCAAAATATATAACAGAAACTGTATTATCAGTGATGGTTGGTTCCCACATAATCCAGACATTCTGCTCCTCGTTCTAGTTAATATTTACTCAGTGCTTCCTCATGATTAAAATGGTTCCAAGTATTATTTTTAAACACTGTATATAGTTCATCTCAGCTAACCTCAGCTCAGTTCTATGAGGGATATATTATCATCCCCATGACAGATGGGTAGCTGAAGCACAGGGACAACCTCCCCAGTCATAGAGCTAGAAGAGCTGATCGGTACTCAGCCCAGTGGGTCTGCTGCCAGAGCTTGAGCTTTTTACTACTGCACTGTATTGTATCCCTTGCTGAAGGAGTCCACAGGCTGCAAGAGAAAATATTCTCAAGTTTTAGAAAAAAACTAAATTTACCTTTTGACCCTCCACCTCGGTCCCGGTAATTCCCTCCTAATGCCTCCGGCTTGTCTTCCCCGTGCCCTCTCACTTGCCTGAGCTCCCCCATCAAGGAACCTCTACGCTCTGGCACTCAGGACACCGTCCATGACTTTCCTCTCCCACCTGTGCGTGCGCGTGTAGGTGCACTCGCACACATGTTTCCGAAGCTCCCATTTGCTTTCTCTAGCTTTCAGAAGTCAGGAAGTAAAGAAATCACCTAATTATTTCACCGTGAGGTGTAAAAGGTAAATGAGTTGACCTTTCTAGAGATGCCAAAATGCATAACTTTTACAGTGTTACTTAAGAACAAAGTAGAGTTTGAACTACTACACAGCCTAAAAATGACCAAAACTGGGTGGAAATTTCAAGAACTGTCCAGAAAGTTAGTTAAACAGAGAGGCTAACTGGCACCCACTCAGCTGGTCCCAGTTTTCCTAACTGTATTCCTTCCTTGGATTCTCAACTCTAATAACTGTGCATCTGGTGAGCACAGGGAGGACTGAAAAACTGGGGGATGGGTGGCGAGTTGAACAGGAAGATTCTAAATCTAGTTTTCAGACCTGGAGACTACCTACACTCTTACACTATATTGCTGATTTTTTAAAATCACAACGACACCTTAATAATATGTTATGCCAAGTAGTATAATAAAAATGTGCTTGAAGAGCTGGAGTCTTATTAGCTACCAAGAGTTAAATGTGAGAGGAAGCCCATAGCAGCAGCTGAAGATGTAGGGGAAAGAAAACCAAAATGGAGTTGTAAGGGTCCAACTAAAGAGCAGAAAAATAATATATACCCCAAGAGGACATGCTAATTTTATTTACACATGAACCAAGCAGCTTAACCTCCATTTTCTTTCTAACAGTCTACTTCTATGGTTTTCAATACTGGCTTGCACATCACAACCAGCTGTATAATCTAAAAAAACAAAAGCAAAAAAGCAGTGTCTAGGTCCAGTAGAAACACACTAAAGGACACTATCATGACCAGTCATGCTTACAAGATAACACAGCCATGTAAAGAGGGAAGGCTGGTCAAGACCGCAAAAGCCAGTTAGTCTATATATCTCTCTCCCTCCATCTCCAAGACCAAGCAGCTGAACTGACCAAGGAGCCATCCACCCCTCACTGAGCACCTGTGCTAGGACAAGTACCAAGAACACATGGCCAACAACTAGTGGAAACCTTACCAGGGAAATTTAAGTTACTTCATTCTTTTTTTAAAGGCACTTTTAGAACCTTTTAAAAGTCCCCCCCCTCCCAAGCAATTTCAATAAATGTTATTGAACTTAAGTCCTTTCAAGCCTTCTCACAGTATAAAGAAAACGATACTATTTTAAAATTTTAAATTTCAACTTCTTCCCAGGTTGAAAAATTCTAGCTCTTTTAATTCTTCACATGGTCTCCAGGTTTATAAATCCACAATTCCTGCATGCCCAATCTCATTTCAACTGGCATTACCCAACACCTGGCCCAACTCAACAGCTTGATCAGATAACCAATCAGTATTTGCTCAGTGCCCCTCAGACAAAGTTGGTCCTATCAGCATTCTGGATTTCATCTTTTCTTTCTTTCTTTTTTCCCCACTTGGAACAAATCACAGGATCAGGGGATATAAATGATGTACAAGAGTCCCTTTTAAAGAGTGTTTAGTCTTTCTGTCAATACTAAACCAAAATATATCACATACTAACATTAGAGAATATTACATGCTGATTTAAAACTTAATTGTATGACTAGTAGGTTGGTCAGTATGCAAGCAAAAGCTTGATTGAAGTAAGCCTAGAAGGAAGGGTTTGGCCAAGCAGGATATTTTAAGGAGAACCAAGGGCCTACAGATGGGAGA
Organism: Murina feae; assembly: GCA_004026665.1. Lineage (NCBI taxonomy): Eukaryota > Metazoa > Chordata > Mammalia > Chiroptera > Vespertilionidae > Murina > Murina feae. Next base: position 30,098 of record PVJC01002712.1, on the reverse strand, counting down.
AACAATGGAGACACCAGCCTGGCTGAATCAAGGAGGACTCATCCTGTAAGTGGCAGGATATAAGGCTGAATAAATAGAAGCAGTTAGCGCAGGACTCTGAAACCAGATGTAGTTTATCTAGGTTAGGTCCCTGAAAAGGAGTCCTACATCAAAAATCACATCAAAAATGCCAAAGGCCAATATTTACAAACTAGAGAGCCAGTGCACAAAATTCGTGCATGGCGGGAGGGGGGAGGGGAGTCCCTCAGCCCAACCTGTACCCTCTCCAATGCGGACCTCTGACTCCTAACCACTCGCCTGCCTGCCCTAACTACTCTGGCCTTCCAGCCTGATCCTCCTAACTGCTCTCCCCTGCTGACCTGGTCACTCCTAACTGCCCTCCCCTGCTGGCCTGGTCACCCCTATTAACTTTTTAAAAAAATCTTAGCCCCTTCACACACAACTGTATTTGACTTCCTTATTGGCTTCTCTCTCTCACACAATTTTTCTCTCCTTTATATAACACTTTTTCCTACTGACTCATCATTTATAAATTTTTCTTTCCTCCTTATTTCCTACTTCTGTTCCATCATCCTTCTTCCCAGCTTTCTCTTACCCTCCCTCCCCACATTCCTTCTTTCCTTTATCTTTACCCCTTTCCTCCCCTCCCCTTTTCCTTCCTTCCCACCTTAATTTTTTCTTCACTTCCTCCCTCGGACCTGCTTTGCTCCCTGCCCCATTTCTTCCCTCTTCCCAGTCTCCTATTAAGCTCTACCGGCTCCCTTTAAAACTTTTCTTCTCTCCCTCTTTCTCTCTCATCTTACCTTTCCTGTACATTCTTCTCTACTTACTTCCACTGTTTTAATATCTATATACCTACTTGCCTAATTATTCACTATCATTTATTTTTTTTCTTTTCTGACTTCTACTTTTAAAATCCCCGTACAGAACTATACTTGATTTTCATTATACCTCCTATAGTTCATTCACACATCCAGGGGCTGCAGCACAGGAAGAGTGCTGAAGAGGGAGGATGTGGAGACCTTTCCCGCCCCTCCCTAACCCCCCATGCCCGCTCCCATGCCTCAAGCTCCCATGCATCAGGCTCTCTGCTGCTCCCCTCTAGAATTCGCAAGTGATGGGCATCCTTGTGCAGGCATGGTCGCCCGGCTTGTCCTTGGGGGGCGGTGAGGGGGGCACTCTGCCCAGGATGTGAGCCCCCCCCGCCTGGTCTGACCAGGCAGATAAATGAATGGATGACTGGAGAAAGCCGTGGCGGCTTCCCTGTGGTGTGAGGGTGGCCTGTGCATTCTCTGTTGTCGTACCCAGGCCCTTCTCACATCTGTGCCCCCAAGAACCGGCCTTCTGCCTCCCCCCACCTTAAGGGGGAGGGTTGGTGGCATCCTGGGCAGAGTGCTCTCCGATGGGGTGCAGTGTCGCAGGGGTGTTTGTCGTGCATGTGCACACTCCCCCCACCTTGAAAAAGAGGACTCCAGAGGTTGCGCTGGGGGCAGGGAAGTGAGCTTCAGGCAAAGTCCTCCTGCTGCATGTGCACCTGCTGGTCTGTCAATATGCAAATTGGTTGTTACTGGGACACCGTAATGGACAATTAGCGTTCTTTATATGTATAGATTAGGAATTCAAAATTGATTCCACCTACCTCCCTGGGCTTTTCATGTCTGTGCTTTCTCCATCTACAGAGTATATTACTGGTCGGGAAGAAGTGACAAGACATGAGCATATGGCCAACTTATCTGGCCTTCCACATGGAATTTTGTTCTCTAAACATTTGACCATCAACTGTATGTCAGGCATGGTTTTGACAAGTTTGAGTCAAACTTAAAATGCAACAAAGCCTTTGATCCCCTGTCTTTCAAAAGAGTTATGTATAATAACTGGAAAGCAAATGCAACCCTGTGTATAGTATACAAGAGACAATCTGAGTTCATTCTTCCATTAATTCGTATCAAGTATTTATTCTGTCTCCTAAGTGCCAGGCACTGTTCTCAATGGAGTGGAATTAGCAATTAGCAACAGATGAAACAAAGCTCCTGCCCTTGTGAAGCCCATATTATGCGGGGCAGGCAGACAATAAGCAAGTAAATAGAAATATAATATCAGCTACTAATAAGTGCTATGGGAAAAAATACAGGTAAGGAAATAGAGAGTGGCAGGCTGTGCTATTTGGGATGTTCACGGAAGACTTCATTAAGCAGAGAGCAGACACCTGAATGGTATTTGAGCAAAGTTCTAATGAAGAGAGGGAGCAAGCCATGTGCTATGTGGAGAAAGAGTTCCATTCCAGAAAGAGCCACCAGCAAGTGCAGAGGCCACGACCAGAGGCAAGGAGGCACCAGGGGCTGCAGCCCAGGAAGAGGGGAGATGGGAACAGTAATTAGAAACCAGATTATGGCAAGGATTTCAGATCCAACTCTCAACACTGCAGGTACGCAAGGGTAAAACGCCCTTGGGTTTATGTTTATGGTAATACAATAAAAGAGGTCCTGGTTCCTTACTTAGGCTCTGCAAATCCTTCCCAATCCAGCCTATTCCATAAAAGATAATGACAGATCTCAGAAATAACTAATTGCAAAGAGCAGTTTCAATAATAAAAAGAAGAAACCACTAGGTTAAGGTGACCAGATGTCCCGCTTTTGGCGGGACAGTCCCAATTTTTAACAATTAGTCCTGCGTCCCGCAGTGTTTTTTTAAAAAAAGGCCCGATTTTTGGCAAGACATATGTACTACCCTTTGTAATATTTTAAGTAATAATAATAATAATAATAATAATAATAGAACCCCCCCCTGGTCAATGGTGTCCCGCTTTACCAATGTTAAAATCTGGTTACCTTACACTAGGTATATTTTGGAGGACATTTCCTAGCCTCCAAAATGTTCCACTCATAAAGTCTAATGGAAATTAAATTACAGTATTTCCAAATTTAATGTTGACTTTAACCATTAGGGATATCCTCAAGTAGAATACCTCAGTGGTTTAAACTGAGGATGGAATGGCCTTTTAATGTAAAACAATATTAGAACAGGAAATTAAATTAAGTAATTTCCCATCACAATTTACACTTCAAAGTGAGATGTGCCTTTTAGTAAACAGTCTTGGGAATGATTGCAAACACTGCTTGTCACTAACTTATTAACAAAGCCATAGAACTGGAGTTCAATTGGAAATGTCAAAGTGATAATGTTCTCACTTATAAGATGATAAGTAGAGGGAGTGAAACCACTCATTTCCTGCTGTATGAATGTTTTATAGCTTCTGTACCCATCTTAATAATCACTTAATTATATCATAAGGAACATTAAACAAAGAAATACCAACAATGGATAAAGTCCTCCATTTTTCAGGAAAACAGACCATCAGCAGATTTGGATTCCTTTCTACAGACAGAGAACAAAAGCCTTAAGGCAACAACACTTGAGTAAAACACAGCATCAGCAATGTAACAGTGAGCAAACATCCTTTCTAAATCCAGGGGTAAAAACAGGCAACTAATCCCCAGATTCATGAGGTGCCCTTTTCATTTCTCTGAAGCTACTTCAACTTCCACCCATAAATTACTTAGAGAAACACACCACTGGCATAATGGCTCAGAGGCAATGGCCAAGAGGTTAACTACATGCTAATTTCCAAAGTGCTTCTCCACTGTGAGAGTAGCTCTATTATCACCATTGGGCAAGATCCTTTTACTATTTATTTAGATAAGAATTAGAACTTGCCTGAGGTGTAACACAAAGGCAGAAACGCAAATTATATCTCCGGTTTTAAAGTTTGACAATTAATGCTTTTCTTGAATAAGTCTTGAATAAAGTTTCTCTAATAAATCAACTGCTATTAACATACAAAGGGAAAGTTCTGAGGCTCAAAATAGCCATAGAAATATAGTTTAATATAGTACAATACTATATTAAACAAACCAAAAACTTTAGGTGGAAAAAACAAATCTTTGTTAGCACTTAAATACTGGGGTTTTACTTATAAAAGGTGGCCTATGAATGAGGAACACAATTTAATAGACATCCTTATTTCTGTATTTTTAAAACAAGAAACTTATTTTTCCCCCGAGTGTAGAAGCAATGTGCTGATCATAGAAAATTTAGGAAATACAGAAAAGTATAACGAAAAGGAAAATATCATCCATCACTAAACATATTCTTATTTCGATATATTTTCCTTTCAATTGATACACTCAACTCTTCATTTTTTTAGCAAAATTGGAATCATACTGAGTAGACAATTTATTCATTACACTTATAAGCTTTTCGTCTATAAGAAAATGCTTTTACGACAAATTATGGCTGCATAATATGTCATTATGATAGGAACAAGAACAGCACCAGTGGAGCCAGACTGGACCTTGAATCAGTTACCTCAGTACTTGAGTTCTGGCTAAGAAGGAATTCAGAGTCAAGACTCAAACTATAAGAGAAAATTTACTTAAAAAGTCACAGAGGGCCCTGACCAGTTTGGCTCAGTGGATAGAGCGTCAGCCTGTGGACTCAAGGGTCTCAGTTCGATTCCAGTCAAGGGCATGTACCTTGGTTGCAGGCACGTCCCCAGTGGGGAGTGTGCAGGAGGGAGCCGATCGATGTTTCTCTCTCATCGGTGTTTCTAACTCTCTATCCCTCTCCCTGCCTCTCTGTAAAAAAATCAATAAAATATATATTTTTTTAAAAGTCACAGAGGTAAAAGAAGTGAGCTGCAGAAGAAATGAGTTCAGAAAGAAGGCCCTTGAGCTTAGAAGAGAGAAAGGTGAAGGTAGCACCTAGGGGGAGGATGAGAAGAAGAGGAAAGACTTTTGTGCCCATGCCCAGGAGGTCTGATGGGTCCTCAGTCCTTAGGACTTTTAAGGGGGTGGGGAAATTTTAAGGGAGGTTCCAGGGGAGGATCTCAATAGAATACTCATTAGCTTTCCAGGTGTGTCCTTTCAGGGTCATGGTCTCCACTGCTTGGTCAGTGCCAGGGCAGAGGGGATTAGTCTATGCAGCTGATTCTAACGTCAGACATGGGATCACTTGTGTGGTTTTTGCTGCTTTTCTGGGCCTGGAGCTGAAACACAGCTGAGGCCTAAATGTTATCCCTAAAGGTTAAGGCCTAGGGGAGTGGTCATACAAGGGCCTGGGCCCGCATGGGAGTCATATGAGGCCAATCTTCAATCCCTTGTTCCTCTAAGGGGGACTACCACGTGACTATCGAACTGCATAACCAGCAGCATGAAGTCTAAACCACCTGACCAGCATTATGAAAGGTCTAAATCATATGACCAGTAATACATTAGGGGAGGAAAGGTTAACCTGGGGGCAAGGTCCTTGTTTTTCCAGTTTTGCCCCTTACTAGGCAGTGGGGCTTTCCTCCTGGTGACCTTCTATATCCGGGTCATCATCCTTGCTCTGATCATGCTTATCTAACTACCACAATTACATGGATGTATTATAACTGACTTAACTATCCACCCCTCTTCTGTCCTATTCAAAATGCAAAATAAATTAAAGAATTTTAACCTAACAGTAGAAAAAGGTTATTGTTATGGTTCTAAAATCCACATTGTATCTAACCTTTAAGAAACTACTAGTTGTCAAGTTTTGGTTTGGCATCAAAGAAGAATGTCCATAACTATCTGAAAAGATTATTTCAATGCTCCTGCCTTTCCCAATTGCCTGTGTGAGACTGGATTTTCTACATACACTTAACCAATACAACTTATCAACAGATCATGCAGAAATAGATATGAGAACTCAGGTACTTTCTCTTAAAGCTGATTATGAAACAGATTTGAAAGGTTATAAAACAGTGCCACTCTTCTCATTAAATTCTTTGTTTTGAAAAGAGGTATTTTTCATTTAAAAAATCAAACCAGCCCTAACTGGTTTGGCTCAGTGAATAGGGCATCAGCCTGTGGACTGAAGAGTCCCACGTTCGATTCCAGTCAAGGGCATGTACCTTGGTTGCGGGCACATCCCCAGTGGGGAGTGTGCAGGCGGCAGCTGATCAATGTTTCTCTCTCATCGATGTTTCCCTCTCCCTTCCTCTCTGTAAAAAATCAATAAAATGTATGTTTTTTAAATAAAAATAAATAAAAAATCAAACCAGTGTTGTTCAGTTATTAGAGCATCAGCCAGTGCACCAAAGGGTCCCAGGTTCAATTCCCTGTCAAGGGCATATATCTGGGTGGCAAATTCAATCCCCAGACCCTGTTGGGGTACATATGGAAGCAATCAATTGATGTCTCTCTGTCACATTGATGTTTCTCTGTCTCTTTCTCTACCTCCTCCTCCCTTCTTCCCTTTCACTCTCTCTAAAAATCAATGGAGAAGATATCCTCAGATGAGGATTAACAAATAAATAAATAATCATTAAAGAGACTTGTACAAATGCAGACAATGTCATTCATGTCACCTTTTTTGTTTTGAAACGTTATTTTTTCATCACAAAAGATCTCTTTGTCAATATATAATGTGTTTATTGTTACTTTTGTTGATTTTAAGTGAATTTTAACTTTCTTAGCCTAACACAGTAAATATCAATAGATATAACAACAGAAAAATTATTTGGAGCCTCAACTACTTTTTAAACAATGTAAAAGGGTCCTGAGATCAAAAAGTTTGAGAACCAGTAGGCTATAGAGGAAAGGCTCTCTTTATCAAATAAATAAACCCATGCATTATTCTGTTTGCTTGTCAATGATGTCTGCTTAACATGAGACTCTCCAAAATATTTCACAGATTAGTGTTTCTGTTGGGTGAAACCTTCCTCTTCCAGCCAAATATATTTCAGTATTCAATTACCAAACACTTTTCAAAGCAGCTATTGCAAGGTAAACAGGACCCCAGAAAATTAGAGATGTAGATTTCTAACCACTGCTATCTCTCCACTTTCTGGTTTAAAAAACATATATATCAAACTATATCTGGGTAAGAGCATAATGATTCAGATATGGTGCCAGATACACACTTATCTTGTCATCATTTGTTTTTACTTCCTCCTACCAAAAACACACAAACAACTCTGTAAACTCTGCAGGCCAAATGACACATGCTCCCTTTCAACTATCAGTGCCCAGAATTCAATGAAAAGAATGAAAAAAAAGAAAAGAAACTAGGCCATCAACTTACACCACCATACACAAGAATAAACTCAAAATGCGTAAAAGACTTAAATATCAGTCATAAAACCATAAAAAACCTGGAAGAAACCAGACACAGCAAAATCTCAGCCATCTATTGTAGTAATAAGTTTGCCAATACATCACCTAGGACAAGGGAAACAAAGGAAAAAATAAACAAATCGGACTACATCAATATTAAAGGCTCCTGCACACCAAAAGAAACTATTAACAAAATGAAAAGGGAGCCCACTGAATGGAAGAACATATCTGCCAATGATACATCTGAGAAGGGGTTAATTTCCAAAATATATAAAGAACTCATATAACTTAACAAAAGGAAGACAAATAATCCAATTAAAAATGGCAAAGGACCCAAATAGATACTTCTCCAAAGAGTACATACAGATGGCCAACAGACATAAGAAAAAATGCTTAAAGTCACTAATCCTCAGAGAGATGCAAATTAAAATGACAATGAAGTAACACCTCACACCTGATTAGAATGGCTACCATCAACAAATCAACAAATGACAAGTGCTGGCTAGAATGTGGAGAAAAGGAACCCTCGTGCACTGCTGGTGGGAATGCAGACTGGTGCAGCCACTGTGGAGAACAGTATGGAATTTCCTCAAAAAATGAAAAATAAAATTGCCATTTGACCCAGTGATCCCACTTCCAGGAATATATCCTAAGAAATCAGAAACACCAATCAGAAAGAATATATGAACTCTTATGTTCATAGCAGTGCAATTTATAATAACTAAGATATGGAAATAGCCCAAGTAGCCTTCAGTAGATGAGTAGATAAAAAGCTATGGTATATTTACACCATGGAATACCATGCAACAGTAAAAAAGAAGAATCTCTTACCCTTTGAGTCAGCATGGAGGGACCTGAAGAGTATTATGCTAAGTGAAATCAATCAGTCAGAGAAAGACAAGTATCACATGATCACACTCATATGCTGAATCTAAGTAACAAAATAAACTGATGAACAAAACAGATCCAGAGACACTGAAACATGCAATAGAGTGAAGAATCTCAGAGGGAGGAGGTGGGAAGAGATTAACCAATGAATATATATATATATATATATATATATATATATATATATATATATATGCCATGGGCAGACAATAGTGCTGTGAAGTCCTGGGGAGCGGGCTAAAGTGGGGTTGAGGGAGTTATTGGGGGAAAAAGGGAACAACTGTAATACTTTCAACAATACAGATAAATAAATAAAACACCCGTTTAATTCCTGTTTACTTTCTAATCAACAACAATGCAATCAAAGGCCCAAAACTATAATAACACTATAGATATTCCTAGTATCTCAAAACAAAAATTCTATGTCATTGTCCTGTTTTCCCAGTTTCTACAAAGAAACATAACAAATGACACTTTTTAAAAACCAAGCTGAAAAAAAAAAAACCCTTTCATTGAAATACGTATTTATTGAGTATATAGCAGGTACCCAGCACACTTCTCAACAGTGAGGATAAAGCAGTGACAAAATGAAGTCCCGTTCTTATGATGCTTATATCCAAACTAGGTGCCTGGTGCACAAAAATTTGTACACTCAGGGGGTCCCTCAGCCCGTCTTTTTCCCTCTCACAGTCTAGGACCCCTCGGGGGATGTCCACCTGCTGGTATGCCTGGCCAGCCTGGGTGAGGGGCTGATGGCTATTTGCAGGCTGGCCAAGCCCCCCAGTGGGGACCCTCACCCCATAGGGGGGAAGCCAGCCTGGGTGAGGGGCTGAGGGCCGTTTTCGGGCTGTCCACAGTCCCTTCATGGTTCGGGTCTCTTCTGGGGTGCCTGGGCAGCCTGGGTGAGGGGCTGAGGGCCGTTTTCAGGCTGCCCACAGCTCCCATTGACCCAACATCCCAGCGAGGCTGGCTGGAAGCAGGTTTCTGGGGTTTATTTATCTTCTATAATTGAAACTTTGTTACTTTGAGCCAAGGCCTAGTCAGGCAACGAAGCCTGCTATTGGCTTCAGTTCCGAGGCTTCTATAATTGAAACATTATTGCCTTGAACAGAGGCCTGGCTGGCCTAGGCAGGCAGTTTCAACTCCATCGCTGGTGCAACAGAAGCCTCCTGTTTGCTCTAGCTCCATGGCTGTCGGCCGTCATCTTGGCTGGGTTAATTTGCATACAGCCATTCTGATTGGCTGGTGGGCGTGGCTTGGCTGGTGGGTATGGCTTAGGTGTCTCAGAGTGATGATTAATTTGCATATTACTCTTTTATTAGATTAGATATGGGAAATAGACATTAACAAAGAAGTAGCCATAAAGTGTGCTGGGTTTTAATAAAAGGAGCCCAGAAAACCCTGAGACCAGGCTACAGTGGTCCAGGAAGATCACTGGGATGAAATAAAGTCCCAGGGGAGAATTCTTCATGGACATATGGTGGCTCAGACTTTTGGTGTAAGTTTAAGATCAATCAGAAGAAAGAAGGCAATCAAGAGCAGGAATATCTATAATAATAAAATTATAATATGCCAATTATACTGGAAGCCGAACAACCTTTTGGACAAGGCTGCAGCTGCAAGGGCCAAGCTATTTGCATGAATTTCGTGCATTGGGCCTCTAGTATGTACATGAGAATTCCAACTTACCTGGGCAGATAGTGAAGTACCTACCAAAATGGAAGACACCGAGGAGGAACAAGCTTGGTGGATCAAAGAAAATAAAGTGGTCAGTTTTTGATATGCTGCATTTTAGATGTTCATAAAACATGCAAGTGACCACAGAAAGGAAGCATCAGACACAGTGCTTGAGCCCAGGAGTTAGATACAGGCTAGATACATAAACTTAGGAAACAAAAATGCACAAGCAAATTGAAACTATGGGAATTGCTGTTATTCCTCAACTAGAGGCCTGGTGCACAAAATTTGTGCACAAGGCTGGGGGGGGCGGGGGAGGGTTCTTCAGCCCAGCCTGCCCCCTCTCACAGTCTAGGACCCCTCAGTGGATGTCCTACTGATGGCCACAGTCTGGCAGCAGAGGCTCAGAGCAGATGCCGTGTGTGTGTGTCCGTCCACTGGGGGCCTGCCCCCAGCTGCACTGTGGAGGTTCAGAGCAGGCACCATGTGTATGTGTGTGTCCCAGCCTGGGGCCTGCCTCCAGATGCATAGGAGGTTCGGAGCAGGCACCCTGTGTGTGTGTTTGTGTGTCTGTCTGCTGAGGGCATGCCACCAGCCACACTGTGGAGAACTGGAGCAGGCACCCCTCTGTGTTGATTTCTCAGGCTCCTGGCTTTGCCTGTGTGTTGTTCTCTCCCTTGAGCTGTGGCCATGGCTGAGTCTGCCTGCTGGCCACAGTTGCCAGCTCCTGGATCACCATAATGACCAAGGAGCAGGCCCTGCTGCTTGCTGCCTAGGGGCTGTGCATGCCTGCTCACAATCTGATCAAGGTGGCAACCTGGAGCAAGGCCCTGCTACTTGGCCCTACTGCCTGGCCCTGTCCCCCCACCCCATGCCTGCTCGTGGCACAGATGGGGGGCGGTGGTTGGAGCAAGGCCCTGCTGCCTGTCCCTGCCTGTGCCAAACCAGATTGCGGGGGGCGGGAGCAAGGCCCTGTAGTCTGTCCCTGTGTGCACGTGCCTCCTCAAACCCAATGGTGGCAGGGGCGGGAGCAAGGCCTTGCTGCCTGGCCCTGCTGGGGCCTGCCTGCTAGCGGTACTTGCCTGGGGAGGCAGCTGCTCATGGGTTGCCAGGATGACGCCGTCAGCGTCCTGCCCCACGGCTATGGGCGCTGCCATTTTTGTCCCGGAGTGATGGTTAATTTGCATATTACTCTTTTATTAGATAGGATAGGATGATAAAGGTACCCCCAAGTCCCCAAATATAAAAAGGTGGTAAAGAAGAGGAGCCTGCATCTTGGACACAGACAATATGTGGTAAAGGCCTTGGAGGGGTGAGTGCAGGGTGGAGGGGGTCAATTGGATAAAAAAGGGGGGAGGGATATCTGTAATATTTTCAACAATAAAGATAAATTTTTTAAAAAAAGAGGAGCCTGCAAAGAAGACAGAAAAAGATGGAAATCCAGGAGAACAAGTTCTCAGCAGCTGAGAGAATGTCTCAGAAGAAAGATATTCTTTCGATAAACACAACTGCTGAGTGATCAAGTGGGAGAATAGGAAGCACCCTCAACTTAACACCAGGAAAGATGGCATCCCTGTGGAGCTGGCTTCACAGGCAGTCATGGGAGCCTTCCCCATACTCAGATAGGACCTACACTTGGTAATTTTTTTTAAATTTATCTTTATTATTGAAAATATTACAGATGTTCCCTTTGTGGGTTTTATTTTCCCTCAATGACCTCCTCAACATGTACCCACTCCTCTCAAGCTTTCACTACTCCATTGTCTGTGTCCATGGGTTATGCATATATGCATATAAGATTCCCAGTTAATCACTCCCTTCTTCCTCCCCTCCACCCTTGCCTTCCCTCTGAAATTCATCAGTCTGTTCCATGCTTCTATGTCTCTGGTTCTATTTTATTCATCCGTTTGTTTTCTTCATTAGATTCCACATATGAGTCAGATCATGTGATACTATTGACTGGCTTATTTCACTTAGCATAATACTCTCCAGGTCTATCCATGCTGTTCCAATGGTAAGAGTTCTTTCTTTTTTACTGCTTCATAGTATTCCATTATGTAAATGTACCAGAGCTTTGTTATCCACTCATCTGCTGATGGGCACTTAGGCTGTTTCCAGATCTTATCTATTGTAAATTACACTGCTATGAACATGAGAATTCATATATTCTTTCTGATTGATGTTTCTGGTTTCTTAGGATATATTCCTAGAAGTGGAATCACTGGGTCAAATGGCAATTCCACTTTTAAATTTTTGAGGAAACACCATACTGTTTTCCACAATGACTGTACCAGTCTGCATTCCCACCAGCAGTGCACTAGGGTTCCCTTTTCTCCACATCCTCGACAGCACTTGTTAATGGTAGCCATTTTGACAACTGTGAGGTGATACCTCATTGCCATTTTAATTTGCATCTCTCTGAGGATTAGTGACTTTAAGCATTTTTTTCATATGTCTCTTGGCCTTCTTTATGTCCACGTTGGAAACTTGCATTTGGTTTAATGCTTTGCTGTTACCTTGTGGAAATTCTTTTTTTTAAATGAGGAACCCCACATTTTCATCCCGCACTGGGCCCTGCATGTTGTATAGCCAATTCTGCCTCTCTGAGATAAGTTTAGGAAAATTATTTTACAAAGTAGAAAACAGTGCTTTGAATGTTTAAAAACAAACAAACAAACAGAATATAGCGGTCTGAAGAGTAAATAAGAATTGAGCCAATCGACACATGTGGTGAACAGACTTTCCGGTAGCCCCCAGGATCCTCACCTCCTCCTAGAATAATCCCCCACCTGCGTGTGTGGGCAGTACCTATGAGTCACTTCTAACCAACAGAATATGACAATGGTGATTAGATATCACTTCTGTGAGCTTGCTGAAGTCTCCGTCTCTCCCTGGCCATCTCTGCAAGCTGTCACAAAGTAAATGAAGTCCCACAAGGCATGGAAGTGCAAGTGACCTCCAGTACTGAGGACGGCCTAAGTCCCACAAATGTAAGGACATGCATTCTACCAACAACCTGAGTGAGTCTCTGGTGCACACATGGCCTGATCCCTAGAGAGACCCTAAAGCACCAACACCAGATAAGCGGGGCCTGGATTCCTGACCCACAGAAACTGTGAGGTAGTAAGTGTGTGTTTCCCTAAGCCACTACGTTTATGGTGTGTTATGTAGCAGTAGATAACTAGTACAAGCCAGAAAGCAGAATAATCCTCTGTGGAGGTTTAAAAGAAAGGAAAGAGAAAGTGGCAGCCGAAAGAGGAGGTATGAGGGAAGGATGGCTTTCACAGTGTTTGGTTGTTGTTTTATGACAGGTGAGATTTAAAAATTTGTAAATCCTTATGAGAAAAAAACACCAGGATAGAGATTGAAATAGGAGGTGGGAGGAGATGGTTGTGGAGAAACCTATTTTTTTTTAAAGTGAAATTAAATTATACCTCTTAAACTATAAACAGAAAAATGACTACAGGATCCAAGACCAAGCAGATTTGCAAAGAGGCAGTGGCAAGAAGAGAGAATGGCCTTCACATGACTGTTTTATTAGTGGAAAGGTAATCTGCTGAGGGCGAGGCACAAGTAGGAGGGATGAGCTGACTGTGAAATGAGAGATTTAAGAAGTGTGAGGAAGGTTGAAAATAGTCATTATGCAGATCAAGAGTGTTGATAAGGAAAGCATGTAACTTCCAGGCAGAGTTAAGAACCTGGAGAAGTTGGAGTCTGGGACTTTATAACGGCATCAGTGTGACTTTCTCTGGCAGAACCTGGCAGTCCAGGAACAGAGGTGGAGACACTAGGCCCCTTGATCCTCCAGTGTTGGGATGTGCCGAGACAGCAGATGGAAGGGAATTTGGTGTATTAAGAAGGGCATGGTGAAAATGCCGGCCACAGAATTGGACATGCAGGGTGATAGCAGAGGCAAGGGACCTGAAATGGCCCTGGAGGAGCCAAAATCTGATGTTACTTGGGATAGACTATCAGATGAACTAGAAGGAAGAAAGGTTCAAGCCAGCAAGTGGGATCTCAGAACGTCGGATCAGAAGTAGATCCTGGTATTAACAAGATCTAGAACATTGACTCCTGATTTGAGCACTAAAAGTCCCATGTCCTGGGAAATACCCCAGTCCCAGGCCAACCGGGATGGTCTTAAAACGTGAAGTCTCTCATCAAAGAAAGCTCTACTCCTCAGTTTCAGGCAACTGAGACTGCTGGTCATCCATCTTTATCATTTAACAAACTCTGACACCTGGAGCAGATCACCATCCAGGTGCCAACATTTCCAAGGAAGGTGGAGATGACCGATAAATGACAGCACAAAAGAGTAGAAGATAGAATATGATTGAAATGAGCAACCAATGCTTAAGGAGAAAAAGAGTAAAAATCTGAAAATGGCCATGAGGAAGGGGGACCTCATCCCATGAGTGGAAAAAGGTTCATTCTTCATTCACAAGGGCCTGAGACAGCAGCAAACTCAGACAGTCCGATTCAATGAGGACCAGGACCAACTTGAGGGAAGAAGCTAGCTGAAGAAGATGGAGCGGAGTCAGAGCACACAGTGGAAAGTCTGAAAGTCTAGGGTGAGAGGGGAAAGTCCCATAAGTCCCAGAGCTAGAGAATCCTACAGAGGCAACCACAGGGAGAATGGGAATGGTGTGGGAGGTATACCCCATATGGTCTGCAGGATGGATGGGTGGTGACATACCAATGGCTACTCCAGGGAAGCTGGTTTCCCATGATGTCTGTGGGACATACGCATAGGTGCAATTTCACACACTGAGAGTAGCTATTTGATCTGAAGAAAAGAGATTAGGAATTTTCTGAGCTCCAGAATGAGTTCCTCTGGTCCTTGCCTAAAAGTCCTTTCATCTTGGGTCTCAGTTCTCTGTTTCACAAATCATCATCTTCAAATCTTCACCCAACCCTAAGATTCTCCTTAAAAGAGAATCTCCTTAACATGTATGTGTTAACTGAATCCAGAAAATCCTCATGAATTTGCTGATGTAACTGTCAATACCTAATATAGAAGTAAAAGTAGAGAAATATATTTATTGATAATAAAATGTGTAAGTTATCACATCAGCACAGAAGGAAGACGGAGAGGGTTTGTGTTGTGTTTTATCACGGTGAGTTGTATTTTCTGTCTTGTGTGTGTGTGTGTGCGCGCGCACATAGCACCTAGAGATTTAAGTCCTATGGAAGCTAGAAAAACAACAATAAAACATATTGTTTCAGCAAAAACCTTTAGCATTACTTAGAAAAAATGTATTCAAAAAGAACTCCCTTGACTCAAGAGCAACTCAAGTACTTCTGTTCAGTCAAACCTGGCTCTCAAATTTGGGAGAAGACAGGGTTAAACCAGGCCTGAGAGTGCAGGGCCCTAACCAAACAAAAAAGGACAGCAAGCTCATAGCTCACCGGGAGACATGATGATTACTGGACACTTCGGGAAACCAAGTGACTTCTCTCTCCCCTCTAGCCCGTCAATTCAAGGCTGGGCTTTATGAAGGAGAATTTGAATTCTGTTTCTCACCAGTGTGGTCTTTTGCGGGTTCCCCAGGATTCAGGAGAGTCACAGTAAGACACTCCCCAGCCTCAGCCCAACATGCAACCATGCAGGCTGGGCCAGCCAAGGGCTCATCAAAAACCAGAAACTGAACACAGAAACTGAAGCAAACCAAGTCCATTTTACGCAAATGCCTTTACCAATAAATAATTTCTAAATCATTCTCATTAGCTACAGAAAGAGAATCCTCTAAATTAAAGCTTTCAAAAGTCAAGCCAGTATTAAAATGGCATTTATCACTGTATACAAAGTACATGAGAACCCTATGTTAATATGGGTAGCCCATGTTTTTTCTCAAGTGAAAAGACACTGCAAATGCACCTAGCCAAAAAAAAGTGTGTGTTTTGTGTGTAATCTGTTTGTCTAGATCAACATTACGTTGTCATCAAATATTTGTGTACATAGGCCAGGCACAAATATGGTGAAGTAGTATGTAGCACGATAAGCCAAAACCACTGTGAAAATCATTATTACACCACAATGAAGGAGAACATTTAAATACCTATTCTCATTAGACAGGAATAGAGATTCAACATACTCCTTTTTTAAAATATATTTTTACTGATTTCAGAGAGGAAGAGAGAGAGAGAGAGAGAGAGAGAGAGAGAGAGAGAGAGAGAGAGAGAGAGAGA
>PVJC01002712.1:0-14105 GCA_004026665.1 Murina feae | reverse complement strand
GCAACATACTTCTTCTATAGTGGACACCCAAGAAATCATCTTTCCTATTCCCAACCAAGGAATCAGAAGCAAATTAGCGGCGTATCAGAATGTTTTCTTGTCATTGTTGTCGTCACATATTAGTGTTTCTTTGTATCTACAACTACTAGGGAGAAGATGAAGGAAATGAGCAAAACAATTTGAAATCAAGTGCTAGTTTGTGAAAATGAGTAACTTCAAAATACATATGTCTTATAATTTTCATTGGATTGCTATATTTTACCAGGAGTAGATATCGTTTTTTAAAGAAGAGTAGAACTTAATCATCAGGAACCCAGACACTGAATAAAAGAAACATGGATTACATAATGGAGGAAAAAACTTATATAACATAAAAAGACATTTTTAAAAGGTAAGCCAAGAGCAACTCATGACAGAGATGGGTAAACATTTGAAGAAATCTTAGGAGAAAAAAATAGTTTTTGATTGCAAAAAAGCCTACTGCAGAGTTCTTTTCCTGGCAAAGACATAATATCCAAAACTATAAAAA
Organism: Murina feae; assembly: GCA_004026665.1. NCBI lineage: Eukaryota > Metazoa > Chordata > Mammalia > Chiroptera > Vespertilionidae > Murina > Murina feae. The sequence goes on along the minus strand of PVJC01002712.1, from coordinate 13,576 downwards.
GATGACTTTTTATTTAGTCTTATATAGGTCTGCTGTTTGTCAAACCCACAAGTTCAAGTTCAGATGTTTGAAGGACTAGGTTATTCAGTGACTGATGGGCAGATCTCAAGATTTGTTCCTACTTCAGATACATTTTTTGTTTATACTTTAATCATGATCATTCAAAGTCTTGAAAAATCATCCAGTAATAAGAAAAATTTTGCTGAGAAAATTGCCTCACACTTGTCATCTATTCAAGGCCTAAAGACAAAAGGTTACAGAGAATGAACACTAACCTCTTTGGATATTTGCAGGCTCCTTGTCCCCGGCAACAAATAAAAAGATTGCAGTAAGAATGCACCTCCCAACAATAGCAGTTCCTTCTGGCGGCGAAGAAAAGCACCTAAAACAAGAATTTACCAACACTTCCTTCCCCCACCCAGAAGCTCTCTTTTTGGAAATTAAAAAAAAAAAAAATCAGAGTTCAAGTTCAAAGGGAGACACCATAGCAACTTGATAGGCATAGAAACAAGAGCAAACAATGAAAAACAGCAAACTGTTCCAACTCTAGTACCAGTTACAGACCTTCCAGACCAATGGAACACGCTGTAGCAACTTCATAAGACACAGAAACAAGAGCAAACAATGGAAAACAACAAACTGTTCCAACTCTAGTACCAGTTACAGACCTTCCAGGCCAATGGAACACACTGTCTCCAGCAGCACAAGTATAATGTAGTTATGCATTAAACATCAGTTACTCTGCTTGAAAGCAAATACCTTCTATACAAAGTTAACTGAGATCTATTAACGAAAGCAAACATTTTCCCCTCTGAATCAGCTCCCTCATTAAGTGGTGAAAAAATACACATATAGAAACAACTCAAATGCATTGGGAACTTCCCAGGTCTGCATATGCAACACCCCAGCCCAACATTCACACCTTAACCATACTCCAGTCACCTCTCCAACTACTCAAAAACACCCTTCCCAACCAAAGGAAGTTGAGGTTTAATATTCATTATAAGCACATAAGCTTTAAGACAACTAATATTTGCACTCCTAAGGTTCATAATTCATGACATTACAGTCCACTCATGAAAGGTGCTGAGATTTTCTATTTTGGTTTTAAGTGTTAAATATAGTGTGGAGAAAGCTGAAATCAGGGGAAGAAGGGCCTAACTCTAGTCCCAATTCTAACTAACTGTGTGCCTCAGAGTGGAAGGATCCACCTCTCTAAGCCAAGAACGTTTCCTTCCAGTCCTATATTGTTGTTAATAAATTAGTAGGAAATAGCAAATCTAAATCGAGGCAAGAATCCGAAATTACAATCATAGAGGTATATACCTCTGTATGGGTAGATTTAGTGATCTAACTTCAGGTCTGTCCAGTACACTGAACTCCTGCCCCAAGCATGATGAAACACAGGGCACATAGGCCTTTCCAGCTGACACAGCCCGAGTCCTTCAGGCACTGTGGAAGAAAGAGGATTCACGGAAAACCCTAAAAACTGTTCACAAACCATGCTATGAGGCTCACATCTGATTCACTTGAATTCAGATGCCCACAGGTGTATCACTGCGCACATGTGATTTTTTTTTTAAATAAGTAGGCCCCATGAGTTAACAGCTCCCCCTGTTCCTTCTTTCTCACTCTGTCCCTCTCACAACAGAGGAAAGATTGTGTATCTCTCAATGTGAAAAAATACCTGGTAGATACTTGAGAGTACAACTCCACTCTGTCTGTAAAAAATGCAAAACAACAACAACAAACAAAAGGATTTTAGTACAACACACACACACCGTTCACAAAATAGTACTGATCCCTAAAACAGGCACATTTCCTACTGCATTTTATGTTTTAAAATGCTGACTGTGACCCACAATATAAAAAATTAGATCCACTGAAGGATGAAGAAACAAAATGTGTATAGAGGTACAATGGAATATTATTCAGCCTTAGAAAGGAATGAAATTCTGGCCATGCTACATATGACAGGGTGAATCCTGAAGACCTTATACTAAGCAAAATAAGCAAGTCACAGAAAGATGAATACTTTATGAGGTACCCAGAGCAGTCACATTCATAGCTACAGAAAGTAAATGGTGGTTCCCAGGGAATGGGGGAGGGGAATGCAGTTAACGCTCATGGGTATAGTTTCAGTTTGAGAAGATGAAAAAGTTCCAGAGAAGGATGGGAAGAAGTATTCATAGTAGTATTCGGTAGCATTAGTATGAGATAATAGAGAAAATCTATATTGGTTTCGGCCCCTGGGTTTTTGGAACATAGTTCCTGAGATCCTTGTATTCTCCTAAGTGATGAGAGCTGTAGGAATATCTTTGTTCTAATGAGGTGACTCTGGGTGGGTTCCTGGATGGGGGCTGGTCACCAGAATGAACAAGCCATGGTTAGAAGCTTGTTCATCCCTGCCCCCAGTCCCCTGCCCATTCCCCAGAGAGGGGAGAGGGGCTGGAGACTGTGTTAATAATTGATCATGCTTATATGAGGAAATCTCCATAAAAATCCCCAATGTAGAAGGGTTTGGAGAGCTTCTGTGTTGGTGAACACATCCACATGCTGGAAGGTGATGCACCTCAAAACTCCACAAATACACAAGCTACTGTGCTGAGATCCTCCCAGACACTGCCCTGGCTGTTCATCTATACTAAACTGGTAAACATGTTTCCCTGAGTGCTGTGAGCCACTCTAGCAAATTAACTGAACCCAAGGAGGGAGTTGTAGGAACTGCACATCTACAGCCACATCAGACAGAAGTTGTGAATAACATGGGGACCTGTAGTGATTGGCATCTGAAGTTAGTTCCATTTCTTGGAACTAACCCTTAACCTGTGGGAGTGGATACTGTCTCTGGTACATAGATCAGAATTGAGTTAAATTATAGGACATCCAGCTGGTGTTGCAGAGAATTGCTTGGGGGGAAATACCCCCTCACATCTGGTATCTGATTTCTTCCTAAAACAATTACAATCCTAATAGTGTACTCAACTTATACTATTGAATCTTGGTGTTTTTTTCAACTATGAAACAGGAATAAGGATGTTTACTACAAAATCAAGGAAAGTCACAATGCCCAAAAATTATTTGTTGGTGAAAAAGTTAGGAACCCTGAAAATTTAGTTAATAAAAATGATCAGCCTTAACCGGTTTGGCTCAGTGGACAGAGCATTGGCCTGTGGAATCAAGTATCCTGGGTTCCATTCTAGTCAAGAGCACATAACTCAGTCACAGGCTTGATCCCCAGCCCTGATCAGGGCCCATGTGGGAGGCAACCAACTGATGTGTCTCTCTCACATCTATGTTTCTCTCTGTGTGTCTCTCCCGCTCCCTTCCACCCTCTCTCTAAAAATCAATGGAAAAATATCCTCAAGTGAGGATTAACATTTTTAAAAAGCACTAAAAAAAACAAAACTAAACACTGATTTTAAGTGGTAGATAAAAAAGTATAATAATGCAAGACTTTTTTATCAAAAAATTATTTATTTTAAAAAACTTTTATTTCAAAGATGTGCTGATTAATACCACAGTGTTTACCCTTGCTTTTCAAGTTGAGAGTTGAGGAATTTAGTTCTCAAGAGGGTAGGAGGGGGCCTTAGTCTCTTACATAATCTCCGATCCAGTTTCCCCAAGTGCTAACCCTTTTAAACTTAGATCTATACATTTATACTATAACAATACATGTCCACAGTAGGTACTCTGGTTAAGTAGGCCAAATTTTTTACCACAAATGTAAATAAAAATATGTATTTACAATGCACAATTTTCAATTCACATACCACTCTAATATTATTTTTCTCCAAATAAACATTTTCAAACAATATTTCTATAGGCGCAGCAGGCCAGGAAATATAATTAGCTAAACTAAGTTTTATTAAAAGTATTGTCACTAATACCACCTTAGAATGGTTTCTTTTCCCTAAGTTCTTCCCAATTGAGCTCAGTCCTAGAGCTGACACCTATTAAATCAAGCCTTATGGGGTTCTCATACTCCAGACCTGAAGTTAGTACATGGAAGTACAAAGCTTTCTTTCAATCAGGAAAGTTCACTAAGCAAAATGGCAGCGACTTCACTTCCAACAGAGTGTGCAACTAGTTTGCCTAAACATATCTGTTAACTCTAAGAGTGTGCCTAGCCTCCTTAATCAGATATAAATTCTCTGAGGAGAAATATCCTGCAGACTTATCTGTGCCCAGGATGCTGGGTCTTTCATCAGTTTAAGAAACATTACTTGGATGAATGCACTCCACACACTCAACCCATTTTATTCATCTATCTTCACTTTGCCAAATGTCTTTGAGTAATTTTCTCAATGTTAGAAATACAGTGAAGAAAACTCTAGAATAAAAAAGTCCCTTCCTTATCATGGATATCATTTCCTTTGGAGATTCTAAAATCATACCACTAGGCTATAAATATTACAAGTCTTTATTGAGGGAGGGAAAAACAAAAACGTATCAGACTTGCCAAGAGATAGGATCTTGTCAAATGGTTCGCTGTGGGGTCCAGGTTAAAAAGTAAATAACAGCATTCTTCATTTTGGATCGATACCCCATTGGAGCCATTGATAAGGCAACAAAATACAAACTGCAACCTTCGTCACTAGAATAAATTATTTACCTAGGAATTCTTATTTAGCAAAAGAAAAATATGACTATTTTCTATTAATTTGTATAGACCACTCAGGAAAACACTAGTAACAAACACCTGGAAAAGACCTACTCACTACATTTAGCATTAAGCTCAAGTCACTAAGCAAAGTGATTTTCTAAGGGGAAAGATATTTCCTTAATTGCTCATGAGTTACCAATCTGTCACACCAATTTTGAAAAAGTTGATTAGAATGTGAGCTTCTCAAAAGGAAGTTCAGCTAGTTAAGCATCCCTTATACACATCCACAGCAACTACAGTAAATCTTCGAGCACAGGAAGGCACTCAGTTACCAAATGAAAAAACTCAAATCCTTTGGAAAAAACTATGCTTAAGAAATTGTATTTTAATATTCAAAACCAAAAAAAAAAAATTCAAAAGCCAGTTATCTGGTTTTCTCATAACAGTGCATATTTAATTTAAAGCCCTCACCTACAAAGTAAGCAAACTTTTGCAACTGGAATAAATCAGACAAAGCCAATGAGATATTTAACTCAAAACTGTACTCTGATTATGTATATGTTCCTACCTCCCTATCCAAGTGATCTAAAATTGCTTACCTGAGCTTATCTGCCAAAGAAGTGGAAATTCTACCTAACCAAACACAGATATTTCTGTCAGGGGCATTATCCAAGTAAAAACACACAAAGGCAAGTGAATTTCAAAACCATGTTGGCTACTCAATACCTTACATTAACAGATGAGAAGGGGATAAAATTGTTTGTAATTCTCTAGTTCTTTCCCAAAAAGATTTAGAGTACCTCAAAATAAAAGTCAGATATGCAACTAGATAAACAGAATTGAAAAGTTAAGGCCACAGCAAAACCATGACACATTCAAGCTAATATAATTCCAAAATATGAGTATTAAAAGTGGTTTTGAGCTCCCTAGTGGCCAAATAAAAACACAAAAAAAGTAATATCCTTTTCTTCATCGAGGAAAAAATAATAGCATCCCATCTTCTTTCTCAAGAAAAAGAAAAAATATCATGGCATGTGGCATGAGAGTCTAAAAGAAGGACCTTACACAAGGACCAATGAGAACAGTGTGAATAATATTCCTTATTCATTTACCCACATATAAAAAGTTCATGGACCACATGGCTATTTTCTATTAAAACAACCTGTTAAAGGCAAAAGGCATAGGATTATGCCTTGCCTTTCATTCATTTTAATTTACTAAAAGAAAATGCTCTCTGATCCTCCTCTTTGGCCTCCAAAATATGACTTCATACCAAGATGGAAGTTAATGTATTCTGCAGAATTTTCTTCCCAAATATATTCTTTCATATTGAGAAGACAGATGATTCAGTAATCCTAGATATAAGGCCACAGAACTCTTACCCTGTGTTGCTTTGGAAGTATAGCATGAGAAGCCATTTCACCAGTGCTGTAAGCAAAGTCTGTCACTGGAAACTGGTTCCATGGACTTTTATGTTCTGGTGGTAGGGTGAGGGGAGAAGGAAGACAGGCAGAAAACAAGGAGCATACAAGCTATCTGCAGTAGACCTGGTGAAGTGTCAGGAGGACAAATAAAGCAAGTTAGGGGCTGCCTTTTTAAAGCCCTGGGCAAGTGTGAGCTTGGCTTGTTTAGGAAAAGCAGAACCGAGGCCACTGTGGCTGGAGCCAACAAAAGAGGAAACTGGTTGGAAACTAGGTCAGGGAGGCAGCAGGGGCAGGACCAGCTTCTGATTCGCTCGACACTTGAAGACATGGTTGATTGAGGTTTCACAGTTACACACCACTGACCCTCGTGGAAATCCACTGGCCTGAAAGATGCTTAGAGTCATTCAGGAGGGTCCCAGGGGACACCTAAGTTGGACTTCTCCTGCAGCTGTTCACATCAGTAGTAGTTTTGAAATCAATGCCCAGTCATTATAACAAGACATGCCGTAGGGACTTTAGAATTATTGTTCCAGATGGGTAAAACCCTTGGGTTCTAGTTTTGGCATACTGTTGACACATTCTTTGTGAAAGAAGTTAAAACTCCAGGTTGTGGTATGTTAGACTAAAACTCTTCAACCACAGAGCATATTCTCGTCATTTCATTTACCACAGGTTACCTGGGTTTCCCTGGGACACTCTCATTTCAAATACTCTTCTTTGCTGTCCCCCAGAAATGCATGCTTAGCTCTCAAATAATAAACTCTAGTCATAATTAGAGAATACACATTGGCCATACCTTTAGGAGACAGATAACAGTGCTTCTAAAAACAGTACCAGAGACCTAGCTGGTTTGACTCAGTGGCTAGAGCATTGGCCTGCAGACTGAGCATCCTGGGTTCGATTCCAGTCAGAGACACATGCCCCAGTTGCAGGTTCAATCCCCGAATGAGGCATGTAGTTGGGCATCTGATCAGTGATTCTCTCTCATCATTGATGTTTCCATTTCTCCCTCTCCCTTCCTCTCTGAAATCAACAAAAATGTTTAAAAAATAGTACCAGAGTATTGAGGTATGTATTTTTATCGATAATATACCCACATTTGTTAACATTTTGTTGAGTATTTACTATATGCAGATACATTGCTAATGCATTAGCTGGGTTTTTGTAAAATTCTATAAGGTGTGTACTATTATTATCCCCATTTTACTGATAAAGGTAACAAAATGCAGACCCAGAAGGTGAGCCCAAACAGTCTGGTTCCAGAGGCTATCAAATCATACTATCTCTCTTCTAAAAGAAACTGGATGGAAAAGAATTACTCATTGACAGATGTTACCCAGGGAGGACATAACCTTTTCTATTTAGCTAATAAGACAATCTGTGTGTTACTATCACCCAGAATCAATACTCTTTAGGGAGATACAAGTAACCCAGAGCTAAATATACTACAGGGAAAGAATCTACTGAATCTTAGTGACAAGCGATATGAAATATAGAACCACAGCATGGACCACAGAACTTTGAAAACAGGATGCAGGCTCACCTTCCTGAACATGCAACCACTCACCTACCAGCTGCCCTTCTCTCACATTTTTATATTATTTCATCTGTGGGAGGTCACAAGCTTGTTGCATAGCTCTCCAACTGCTTTATTTTTTTTTTTTAAAGGAGTCACACAAGCCATGGCCTGACACCCTAACCAAAGCATAAAGATATGGAGAGCGAATGGAGGAGAAAGAAAAGGCTCAGTCCAACCAACTTGCACATTTCATTGTCAACATCAGCTGCCACAAAGGGGGAAAGTTCAGAATGTAAGATAGCAACAGCATCTTGCGCTCGCTGGAACAATCTTCTGCATTTGGACACGGCTGGGACTCTCTACAGTGTACCACAAGGCCACTTCTTGGGGTCTAGGGTCTGGAGACACAATACAAAGTACAAGATAATGCTTTCCCCTAAAAGATCTGTTGTTGTTATTGTTGTTGTGTGTGAGAGTGTGTGTATACATGTGTGTGTGGTGTACACACACACACTCATGGCAAGTCTTTAGAAGGAAAGGGTGTGTGGATGTGGATATGTGAGAATATGAGTGTGTGTGTTTCAAGAGAAGTCCTTAGGAGGAAGGGTTTTAAGTTCAGAAAAGGTGGGACTAAAATGATACAAAAATGGAAGTAAACGATGCTTTTAAAAGGAACTCCTACAGATCTCAGATGCTGACACAATGAGTCTGAAACAAAGACTGACTGGAGAGGCCAAGGCCTCTTTATGTGCTTTGACTTTATGACTAAAGCCAGCCCAGTCCTATCTAAACAAAACAGCAATACTCAGGGTCCAAATCCGCTCCCTTGGTGTCCCACCCAGAACAGCAGCAGTAACATAGGAAGCACTGACTCTCCATAGGATGAGATTAGGAGGGTCCCCATTCTCAGAGTTTCCAATCAAAGTCCATGATCAAGTGACCATAGAGAAACCCAAGGTGGAAAGCACTTCCCAGCAGGCCAGAGGAGTCCTGCTTCCTCATCCCAGGGTCACGCCACTGCATCATAAACAAAGCAACCTCAAAGCACCAGTGCCCCATGCCAGGCTGAAATTCAAACCAATAGCTCATGCAGAACCTAAAGGAAAACATCGACTCTTCTTTTGGGGATTGGAGCTCTTACCAGAAGGGACGGAGAACTCATGCCAAAGGGCCCTGCATTACCAACAACACTGGGATGGTACCCTGTGCCCTGTTCATCCCACCCCACCTACCTCCAATCCCTCACACGTCCATTTCCAAGAACACAAATAAGACTTCCCAAAACTCTCCTAACCAGGCTGACCAGTAAAGGGAGGCAAAGCCTCATCTCCCTCCTCTTTCCCCCTTTTCCCTCCCTCACCAGTCTCTGCCACCAAGGGACTGGTTAGGTGGGGCTCCTGCACCCCAGAGAGCCTCAGGGAAGGAACAGAGTCTCCTGAGGGACCCAGGCAGAGGTGCTATTACAGATGCTGCTGGATGTGATTGTACTAAACTTTACAGCACTGGATTACTGCCAAAACACAATCATTGAAAAAAATAAACCAGGAGAAAAAAGAATGCTGAAAAATGTAATGTGGAATATTCTTTATAGTTCAAATAATAAGGAAAGAGAGAGCAGCCAAGCTCCCCTGATGAGGCAAGTAGGCCATGGGCTTACCATAGAACCTCGCATCAGAAAAACCCCTGAGGAGGATCTTTATTCTTACGCACAACACTAACTTGCAACTATGAATATGTGTGAAGGATGGACAGAGTATTTGTCAGCCAGACCAGGTCTGGCTGGATGGCCTGTGGATGAAGGCTCTACTAGAAATTACAACTGGACAAAAAAAGATAGGAGCCAAGTTCACCCCAGATAAAACAGGAGGGGTGCCCACCTTGTGTGTGAGGTACCAGGGTGGCCCATTCTCCTACCATTAACTGCTGACCCTGAACCCCTCTCTTTGGGAGTGGAGAGCTTCCCTCACTCAGCAATCAATTCCTGTGTTTACAGAAGCCCATGAACCAACAAATGAACTGAGTGAGAGCCTTTTACTCAGCATCACTGTGAACTCCTGGTTACCTGTGACCTCTGAACTGGTTTTCTCCTCAGCTGGCTCAGATTCCTGACCCACAGCTTTACTCTCACTTCTAGTAATATCCTCCTCCTTCCACTTACATCCTGGTCACTGAAAACCTACCTAACAGCACACTTCTTTGTTTCTGAGACCCTTGCCTGCCCACAGGTTCTAAACCTCTGTTCACCTTGGCCATTGCCATGGACTGAATGTTTATTCCCCCAAATCCAAATGTTTAAACCCTAATCTTTAATGTGATGGCACTTAAAGATGGGGAACTTGGGAATGAGTAGGCTCTGCCCTCATGAGTGGAATTAGTGCCCTTTGAAGAAGAGACATGAGAAAGATGATCTCTCTCTCCACCATGTGAGGACGTAAGACAGCCACCTGCAAACAAGTAAGTGGGTCCTTACCAGACACCAAATCTGCCAGCACCTTAATTTTGGACTTTCCAGCATCCAGAACTGTGAGAAATGAGTATTTGTTGTTTAGGCCACCCAGTCTACAGTGTTTGTTATAGTTGAGACGGCCACCATACCTCTGAGCCCAGTGGTCTCTCTTCCACTCTCCAATTAGGCCCCAGAGCTCCAGCTTTGGCCCTTCACCCCCAGCTTCCTAACCCTGCTCTCTATTTTTCCATCACTCATAAAACTGACACAGCACTTTAGGTGTAGAAGATCCATGTGGATGGTACAGGTGAAATAGGCACTCATCCCACCTGGGGCAAATTCTAATTGAGTCCTAATTGAATTGATTAGTTTTGTTCTGCTGGGTGAGCAAAACCAATCTAATCTAATAAAAGAGTAATATGCAAATTAACCCTCACTCCGTTACACCCACATGCCACACCCACCAATCAGGAGCAAGTATGCAAATTAACTCAACTAGGATGGCGGTGGCCACAGAGCTGGAGTTGCCACAGGCAATGGAGGAAGCCAGGGCCCTGAGCTCTACTCAAAGCTACAAAGTTTCAATTATAGAAAATAAACAACCCCCAGATACCTGCTGGGCTAGGACCTTGGGTTGCCAGGGGCAACCCAGGCTTCAAGTGGGGGACCAAGGCAACAAACTTTCAATTACAGAAGTTAAATAAATCCCAGATACCTGCTTCCATCTAGGCACCCCAGTAGGGACCCGAACCCTGAAAGGGATGTAGCCAGCCTGAAAATGGCCCTCAGCCCCTCACCCAGGCTGGCCACACCCCCATGGGGTGAGGGTCCCCACTGGGGGACTTGGCCAGCCTGTAAACAGCCCTCAGCCCCTCAGCCAGGCTGTCCAGGCACACCAGCAGGTGGACAATCCCTGAGGGGTCCCAGACTGCGAGAGGGCACAGGCCAGGCTGAGGGACCCCCCCCAGTCTAGATGGAAGCAGGTATCTGGGATTTATTTAACTTCTGTAATTGAAACTTTGTTGCCTTGGTCCCCCACTCGAAGCGTGGGTTGCCCCTTTGTAGCTTTGAGTAGAGCAAATTTTTGTGCACCGGGCCTCTAGTCACAAATAAAATCATATCCAGACAGCCGTTGAGAGACAGCACACACAGGGAGAAAACCAGCCTTTGTTAACATATGTGCAGGCACTGTGCCAGGTGCTTTACCTGTACTTACCTGCCTAATATTCACATTGTAGAATGAGATGAGAAAACAAGCTCAGAGAGGTAAAAGATCTTACCATATACCACTAGGTCCACCTAAAATCAGGTATGTGTTCTTTTTTAGAACTAATAAATGATAACAAACACTTGAAAAAGTCTTGCTGGCCATGGTAATGTGAAAAGCATTTTTCCAAAATCATAGAAAGAATTCCTGTATTTATTTATTTAGAAAGAAATTATATACGTATTCACTTAGCCTTAAAAGTCAAAATGTGGACAACAGATTACACTTGGCAAAGACAATTCTCATACATTTAAATAAATACCTAGGCTATGGTTTATGTTATGAACAACTATTTTTTAATGTTTAATGTTTTCAACCCTTTGTATTAGTGTGTGGAAGAACTAAGAACACACATCTAAAAAAGGAAAGCTTTTTAGGACAGAATTGTGTGAAGTTTTTAAAAAACATTATTATTTTTCTGCAATAAAATCATCACTATCATCCCAGTAACTAGGAAGTTTTGGTTTTGGTTTTTATTCTTTTGTGGTAGCAAGTGCCAGCACATGTAGGATGAGGCAAGGCAGGTGACAGCAAAGAAAACTGTACTCAGTTTGGAATCAGAGAGTTCTAGTCCTAGATATACATTAAAGAGCTTTATAAGAGCTGGTGCCATCAGCATCCCTGAGCTTCAGTGTCCTCTATGAACTCTGAGAGCTCTATATTCTATGAGGCCTCATCCCCCACCCTATGACTATTGTGAACATGGGCTGATGACGCGAGTGACACACTGCAGAGAAACCATGGGGTGTGTATTTAAAGAAGACTATCAAATGAATCATCCATGAGTAAAAAGTAATTTATTTCCATTCAAAAAGTCATGTTAACCTACAGGATGTTAGTACAGAGAACATCTTACAATTATTCTGAAGAAGCTATAAAGAGGCAGTATTTGAAATTAGTGAGCTATGTGCAATGGCTCACCAAGAAGCACATGTATTCAACATGTTGCAGACTGCATTTGCAAGCTGTTTGGTTTCTAGCACAAATGGCGAGGGTGGTGGGCAATTTTGGTGGATCCAATCATTACAGATTCCAGCTGTATTTATGAAACAGGAATCTCACAAAGAATTGCAAATTAGAATCATTTAAAACAAACAAAAGAAAAAACCTACTTTGGGGGTTATATATACGTGGATAGTTACAAAGCCAAATGTGTTTTTGTTTTACCAAAAATTATTTAAAGTCACCAATGGTCGAGACTACAAGAGACATACAAGTAGAGATTTCCCTGGACTTGACCAGAGTTCCTATTTCCCCCTCTCTGTGTACTCATTTAATGCAGATTGTAGAGTCTAATAACCACCTCTGTGGCATCCACTTCAGGCTCTGTGTGAGCAGCACAGACAGAGAAAAAGGTGAGTCTACGAGTCTTAAGAATAAGAGGCTGGAGACAGCAAGATGGCGGCATAAAGTAAACACGGTAAATGCAGCCATGCACAACTATTTCAGAATAACCACGAAAAGAAAACACGGACACCACTCACACTCACAGGAAGGCTGGCTGAGTGAAAATTCTACAACTAGAAAGAAATTGAGACTCAGAGGAGTGGCAGAAACAAAGTACAGAGGTACGGAGGCGCACACACAGGGTTCAGGGAGAGGGCTGGCACCGGAGGACGCGGTTCTTTTTCAAACCGAAGAGAGCCACAAGCTCCCGGCGGCTCTGAACTCCAGTTCCAGGCGAGTTTCTGAGGACCCAGACGCATAACCGGAGAAGGGGTACTGACTGGCACTGGGAGGAAATCCAAAGTGAGTTTCTCTCAGCGTTGCTTGGAGCGATTACAATGGGACACAGAGACCCAGTGTCTCTTAGCGCAGGGCTGAGAAGCGGCCATAGCTATTTGCTCCACCCTGCAGACTCCCCAAGGCCCCGCCCCTCCCAAGCTGCCTCAGAGGCTTTTGCATATAAAAGGCTGAGAAGCCTAAGGCAAAGGCTAAATCAACACCTCCTTAAAAATACAAGAGCCAGCCTCACCCAGTGGCCAGAGTGGGACCATCCTAAATAAAACTCAGATCCACAAGGAACACACTCGGGGCAGATGCTGTGAGCACAAAAGCCCCACTGAAACAACCCTTGCCCCATAAGGGTGTCTCCAGCACAGAAGTTCTCCCACTGTAGACACAGCTGACTCTCATAACCAAGTGGCTTAGAGGTTAATTCCTCTCAGTGATCACCTAACTCAGAAAGGGAAGCAGCCAAAATGCGGAGACAAAGAAATAGATCACAAATGAAAGAAATGGAGGAAAGAACACAACAAGATATAGAGTTCAAAACCACGGTTATTAGGTTTTTCAAGAATTTTCTAGAGACTGC
>PVJC01002711.1:0-76682 GCA_004026665.1 Murina feae | reverse complement strand
CCATCTTGGCTGCGTTAATTTGCATACAGCTGCTCTGATTGGCTGGTGGTAACGGTCAATTTGCATGTTTCTCTTTTATTATATAAGATGGTAGGTTTATCCATATGATTAATACTTTTTGAAATGTGCTTATTAGTGATGGTATAATATTTTATATCATGACTTACGTTGCTTCCAGTTTTTTAAAAGATGGATAAAAGTCTGAGATTGATGTCCTGGGATATAACCTCAGGCTCCATCTCTGTTCCCTCAGGGTTGGTTCTTGGAAGTGGGTTTCCTGGATCAAAGGTTATAAATGATGTTAAGAAATGTACACATTGCTGAAAGGCTATCTAAAAAAGTTGCTTCAATTTAAGCAGAAACATTGACATCTCAGCAACATTGTTAGACCTTTTCCAATATCATGGCTATCTGATCTCACCAGCCAGACCTTCCAGGCAAGGGAAGGAACATTCACAGAGCCCTGCTCCGAGCCTGTTCTCATTTTATCTTCACACCAATCGCATATCATCCCATTTCGAAGAGGAGGGGATGTGCTCAGAGAGGGCGAGTGACTCTGGAAGGTCACACAGCCAGAAAAAGAGGGGAGTGCTTGGTTATTCACGTTCAAGCTGTCTGATTCCAACGTTCTTTTTCTGTCTAAACTTCCAAGGTTCCCCCACAGAATGTTTACATTCATCATTGACTCTGCAGAGAACAAGTCCTAATTTTATTTTCTAAATGAAACATACAAGTCTCTTAGAGAACACCTGGTGCTTTAGTGGCACTTAATGAACGTGTTTCCGGGAGTCTCGAGTACCTAACTCTGGGAAGCACTCAGTGCAGGCCAGGGTTTCGCTTCCAGGCTGAGAGACCTCTCAGGCCACGTCAGGTGAGCATCCCTCGCTGCTGTGTGAGCACACACACGTGTTCAGTAAACTCCTAGGGAAGGCACTTCTTTTGCAGAGGTAGGAAATGTCTTTTTCACATTCCACACAATCATGCAGAAATCTCTCTAGAGCGACATTCGGGCTTCAAAGCATCAAAGATAAATCCTGGTGTTAACTATAATAAGCAGAGATTTCTTTTGAGTTTATGGGTCAACATATCTGTGCCATTTCTACCTCATCCCAAAGCCCCTCTTGGAATCACTGAGGCCAAAAGCAGCGTGTGACCATGGGCTGGTTTCTGTTCCAGGTGTGCGAGTATCCCGACGGAACCAAGTCTTTGAAACTGGGCGACTTCGGGCTGGCCACTGTGGTGGAAGGGCCTCTGTACACAGTGTGTGGCACACCGACCTACGTGGCCCCAGAAATCATTGCTGAAACCGGGTGAGACCCCTGGTGGTTTGGGTTGTGCCCTTTGGTGGGGAAAGGTATATTTTGGGCATCCTCCTGTGTTTTCACGTGACTTCCGAGAAGGCGGAGGGAGGGAGAGACAGCTTACCTGCACCATGACTCTGATCTTGGGAACTTAAGTTTGTGCTTCTACGTTCAAGAGCCCTGGGTCTGGGCCAGGACTTTTGTCCCCAGGCTGATCATGGGAACATCGCAGTGTCCCCAAGTTTCTAATTAGGACTGGGAGAAGAACAGATGCCTTTGCCCAAAGGGCAGTGAATTCCTCTAAGTCAGTGGTTCTCAACCTTGTGGCTCTTTAAATACAGTTCCTCATATTGTGACCCAACCCTGAAGTTATTTTCGTTGCTACTTCAAAACTGTAATGTTGCTATTGTTGTGAATCGTCATGTAAATTTCTGATATGCAGGATGGTCTTAGGCGACCCCTATGAAAGGGTCATTTGACTGCCAAAGGGGTCGCGACCCACAGGTTGAGAACCGCTGCTCTAAGTGAAATGGACAGTTTGATAATGGAAAGCCCTCCCCTTTTTTTTCCCCCAAAGGCAAGTACTCGGGTAATGTGGAGGGTTCTGGGGGTAATACCGTTATTTCTCCCCCTTCCACTCACTTTGTTTCCCTAGCTATGGCCTGAAGGTGGACATTTGGGCAGCGGGCGTGATCACATACATACTTCTCTGTGGATTCCCGCCGTTCCGAAGGTCAGTACAACATGTGAATTATACTAGCACTTTGTAATCGGGCATTTTCCCACCAAATCGCGTCGTAACGCGGGGCTTTTTTTTGACATTTTCTCGCCAAAATTAGACTTTCCATAAAATATTCATATCTTTCGATCTATTTGATATTTTTCTATGAAACTTTCAGTGTTTTAGTTTAAAAAGAGGTCTCTCTTTATTTACTTTGCAAAATATGTGTTGGCGCCCTTGTTTACAAGTTTCCCGCGCCCCACTGTTTAGCGGAACAAAACGAGTTAACTCATTCCCGCGCTTTGGTATAAAAAGCGATATGACGAGTTTACTCGTTTCCTGCAAAAAATGTGCTAGTAAACTCTCTCCCTGGATCAGGAAGCAGATGTTACTCCTGGCAGTCAGGACCAGAGTTGGTCAGTGACAATGCCAGCTAAAACTTATAGAGACCTGCCTTTCACTTTTTATCTTATTCTACAACCTGTTCTTGTATGTCCCTTGACCACACCTCTGATGTGAGGCCAGAGCCTTTGCTATGTGTGAGCTTCTCATGATCATTCTTCTGTAAACCACACCCGTCGTCCGGTTTTTGTAGTTTCCATTCTGTTGTTCTCAAGGGGAGTGAGATTTAAAGATCCTGCGAAGCAATCTGATCCTTCTAGGTAAGCCTTTTTCCAGTTTTTAATCGTTGTCTCTCCTATTCAATTTGGGAACAGTTTTTTGACCACTCATTTTCCAAAGCATTCAACTCTTCGAAAAGAGAACTTACAACGTTCATTTTATCCACTCATAATACTCAGTGGAGTAGAATTACAGACACTTTCAGCATAAATAGGCCTGGGAACAAAGGGATTGAGTCCTTGGTAACCATGTCCCTGGGAGCAGAGGGGCCACACGCAAGTCAGGGTGTGTCACGGGGGGGGGGAGGGGACACAGCACACTTGTTACTCAGCCTCGAGTGTGCACAGGTTTGACGTGGGGCTTCGCCCTTAGCACTTCTTTTGATCAGTTCTGTTTTCTTCTCTGGAGTGACTTTGAAGCAGAAGTTTACCTATTGAAGCACATTTGATTTTCTTGGCTTTCTTGAGCGCTCTTTTCATTTTAATCTCTTCTTTTGCTCACTTTACAACTGTTTGTTGAGTAGCTGCTGTGTGCTACAAGCTATTCTGAATGTCAGGAATCAAAGGGTGAACACAACATATCCTCTGAGGTCATGGTATTGACAGTTTGGTGTTAGGTCTGTGAGTGAAAAACAGGCTTGTTTCATCACCACACCCAACCATCATATTATGAAAGACTTCAAACATTCAGAAAAGTTGCAAGTTTTATCTTTTTGAAATGGTCGATGTTCAGCTGAGTTGACCATTTTTACGGACACTACTGTGAACACGGGAGTGGCACAGGTGTCAGCCTCTCCTTTTGAGAGTCTTAGGGGTAAAGCCACACATCACAAGACTATGGATCAAGAAGAATAAACAGGACATTGAGGAATGCTCAGCGCAGGGCTGGGAATCACAAACATTTAGCGAAAGGCGTGGAAGTGAGTGGGACCTTGTCCTCGTGGCATGGGTTCGGTTTCTGCAGGTGGAAAGCTTTCTGTCTGGCCAATGGCTTCGTGGTCTTCCATCACGGATGTTGCCCAGGTGGGTTGCACAGACTGTAGGATCATTGCACATATCACTTACCATGTTCTGAATAATAATGACTCCAGCAGTTTGGGCTGTCAGTTCTGTGAATCAGTTGGGTGAGTCTTCCCGTCTGGTCTGGATTGGCTCAGTGGGGGTTTGATGGTCCGGTGTGACCTCACTCACATGCCTGCTATTTGACTCAATGTCAGCTGGGACAACGTCAGTTGGGACAATAGATGTGGCCTGGCCGTGTGCCTTTCAGCCTCCAGTGAGCTTGCCTGGGATTCCCATGACAGTGGATTCAGGACTCCCCAGAGCAGCTAGAGGAGGGCAAGTGCCTCTGCCTGAGTGCTTTTCAGGTCTCCACTTGCTTCACATTTGCTGATTGATGTCCTGTTGACCAACTGAAGTCAAACAGCCAAGCCTCGAGTGAGTGTGGGAGAAGATTACCCATACTTAGAGGGAAGGGAGTCATTTGTGGCCATTGTTTCAATCATGCGGTGCCCTGGCTGGTTTCAGCGATGACATGTTTGGGAACTAGTAAAGCGTAGAGGGTAATGTGTTAGGTAGCTGTTGATCTTGGGGCCAGTTACAGCGCAATTTCCCTCCGTGATGGTTGACCCAAGTGGAGACCAATCCCAAAAGGGTATCAGGGAGGGATCAGTGTTAGAGGAATGTGTGCTCACAACTCCCTCTAGTGTTTCCACTTGTCAGCGCAGCTGGGAGTTTTTTCCTTTGACTTTGCTTTTCTACTTTTCAACAAAAGTGGGGCTCACATTAAACAAGTATGTGCTTATTGTGCCTTGATGCCCAGTGGACAGTAGCTTCTTTGTAGGATCTGGAGTTAAGGCTGGCACATCAAAGACAGTAAAGCTACTGCCCTTAAACGTTATACTCAGAAGCTGGTCCCAGGTAGCTTACTTAGGAAATTGACAAAAATGCTTCCTGCCTTCCCTATGCTGTGACGAAAGGGAATCTGTACTGTTAAGTGCTTGTTACAGAAGCATCTTCACGGCACAGAGGCCTTCTGGAAAGCTCCCAGGACCAACTTTGTTCAAACGGCACAGGGAGCACTGTATGGAACTGGTCCTGTAAATCGTGATGAGGGTCCCTGGCATCAAATAGATGGCATCCATTTGTACCTAAAATGAAAGTCCTTCAAACAGATATTTCAAAACATTGTCTTTGTTTTACACCCGAAGTGATTTTAACCCAAAGCCTTTTAATTGACATTGTTATGTGGGGTTTACAGTTTCCGCTTCGTTAGCTCTGGCGTCTCTCACTGTTCTTTTTCCAGGCTTTGGTCTTAGGTTGACACGAATTCTTCCTTCCGTCTTTTCAACCCCAAGGTATTGGTTTTCTAGAGGTAACCGACAGTTTAGTTATTGCCTGAGCAAGTCTGTTGTAGGGCCATTGACAGAGAGTAATATTTGCATGACTGGACTGAGGCTTTTTTGTTTTGTTTGTTTCTCTTAAAAACAGGCACAGCCCATAAATGAGGTGTTTGGACGTCGCGTATAGAATAGGTCACCCACGTTCTCAGGTTACCTGGCCCGACCTTGACGTTGCCTTGACTCATCACTGAGAAGAGACACTGGACGCACATTCTTTAGTTGTTCTGAGGTTTTTCGTTAATGCACATTTTCAGATGTAGAGCACCTTGATTCAGGGCTATCTTGTTTTAGGATAAGTGCCCCAAAGCATCTTAGCCAGATCGTGGCATATACATGTGGTAATGGCTCCAGTGTAGATTCAGAGTGGCTTTTCTTCTGTGACTACTAAGAAGGATAACTTATCCTTCGCTTTCTGTTCTCTTAGTGAGGGAAGCCTGAACTGCTTACAGTTCATAGCAAGGATGCTTGGGGAGAATCCGATTTGCCAGGACCTTCCATGGTTCTGTTTGTTGACTCAGGCTGTGTTTGCCAAGAACCGGAATGAATATTGCAGACACACTTCCAACGTTCTTAGCTGTTTATGAACACAATAAAAGCCATGTGTACTAACAGAACATAAGTCCCTTGAGATTCCAGGAAAAAAAAGGAAAAGGGAGATGACTGGAGTCGTAGACAGTGGTGGAAGGGACGATTCTGGAAAGAGGCGATTTATTTCATAGCTTCCACTACTGTCTCCTGCGGCCGCCTGGTTTTGTTTTAGGTGCTTCCTTCACGTATTCGGAAGGCCAGGTGAGCCTACTGCCGTCAGCAAGGAAATAAGTGAGAAGGAAAGAGAGTGTTTAGACATCTAGAGAGGAGTGCGTTGCCCTGGCCGGTGTGGCTCAATTGACTGGGCATCACCTGGTGCACTGAAAGGTTGCTGGTTCAATTCCTGATAAGGGTTTCTTCCCAGGGTTCCAGGCTTGATCCCTAGTAGGGGGGCTTGTAGGAGGCAGCATTTGTATCTCCCTCTCATAGAGATGTTTCTCTCTCTCTCCCTCTCTCTTCCTTTCTCTCTAAAACTCAATTTAAAAAAATCATTATAAAACAACAACACATGCCCTGGCTGACTTGGCTCAGTGGATAGAGCATCAGCCTGCGGACTGAAGGGTCCTGAGTTCAATTCTGATCAAGGGCACATGCCGGGGTTTGAGGTTCCATTCCCAGGAGAGGGTGTGCAGGAGGCAGCTGATGATTCTTTCTCATTTTTTTCTTTTTTTATTATTACTTAAAATATTACAAAGCGTAGTACATATGTCTCTTTTTTTCCCCTTGACCTTCTCCCGTCCTCTCCTACCCCCCAGTGTCTTGTGTCCATTGGTTATGCTTATATGGATGCATAAAAGTCCTTTGGTTGATCTCTTTCCCTTCCCACCCAACCCTCCCTGGCCTTCCTGCTATAGTTTGACAGTCTGTTTAATGCTGCTCTACTTCTGTATCTGTTTTTGTTCATCAGTTTATAATGGTCTTTATTATCCATAAATAAGTGAGATCATGTGGTATTTTTCTTTCACTGACTGGCTTATTTCACTTAGCATAATGCTATCCAGTTCCATCCATGCTGATGCAAATGGTAAGAATTCCTTCTTTTTTTACAGCAGCATAATATTCCATCGTGTAGATGTACCACAGTTTTCTGATCTATTCATCTGATGGGCACTTAGGCTGTTTCCAAATCTTAGCTGTGGTGAATTGAGCTGCTATGAACATAGGGGTGCGTATATCCTTTCTGGTGTTTCTGGCTTCTTGGGATATATTCCTAGAAGTGGATTACTGGGTCAAATGGCAGTTGCATTTTTAAATTTTTGAGGAAACACCATACTGTCTTCCATAGTGGCTGCACCAGTCTGCATTCCCACCAGCAGTGCACGAGGGTTCCTTTTTCTCCGCATCCTCTCTAGCACTTGTCATTTGTGGATTTGTTGATGACAGCCATTCTGACATGTGTGAGATGGTACCTCTTTGTTGTTTTGATTTGCATCTCTCGGATGATTGGTGACTTTGAGCATGTTTTCATATGTCTCTTGGCTTTCTGAATGTCCTCTTTTGAAAAGTGTCTATTTAGGTCCTTTGCCCATTTTTTGATTGAATTGTTTATCTTCCTTTTGTAAAGTTGTATGAGTTCCCTGTAAATGTTGGAGATTAAACCTTTATCGGTAATAACATTGGCAAATATGTTCTCCCATGCAGTGGGCTTTCTTGTTGTTTTGTTGATGATTTCTTTTGTTGTGCAGAAGCTTTTAATTTTGATATAGTCCCATTTGTTTGTTTTCTCTTTAGTTTCCAATGCCCTTGGAGCTGTATCGGTGAAGAAATTGCTTCGGCATAAGTCTGAGATTTTGTTGCCTTTAAATCCCTCTACTATTTTTTTGGTTTCCTATCTTACATTTAAGTCCTTTATCCATTTTGAGTTTATTTTTGTGTATGGTGTAAGTTGGTGGTCTAGTTTCATTCTTTCTCATCATTTTTAAAAATATATATTTTATTGATTTTTTTTTTTTTTTACAGAGAGGAAGGGAGAGGGATAGAGAGTTAGAAACATTGATGAGAGGGAAACATCGATCAGCTGCCTCCTGCACACTCCATACTGGGGATGTGCCCGCAACCAAGGTACATGCCCTTGACTGGAATCGAACCTGGGTCCCTTCAGTCCATAGGCTGACGCTCTATCCACTGAGCCAAACCAGTTAGGGCTCATCATTTTTTTTTCCATCTCTCTTTCTCTTTCTCCCTTCCTCTCTGAAGTCAATAAAAAATATATTTAAATACAAACTAAAACAAAACAAAAGAGCAACACACAAATAGAAACAGTTTGTCCTCACTCAAAGAAAATCTCTTTTCAGGAAAGCGGTGGGGATCTCTTGTCTTGCCCAGTTTTCAGGCTGACATTAGCTTCTCAGTGTATCTGTTGACCCAGACTCTGTGGCCAGCAGCTGTGCATTGAACTGGGCTTGGGTAGATGTCATGGATATTTGCAAATCTCTGAAACGCTCCTCTTTTTCATAGAACAAGAGTGAAATAGCCATCTCATCTCACCGCCCCAGAGTCTGACTCTGGGTACTGTCCTAAACAGCCTGTTTCTAAGGCCACCACATTGTCCCTGCCCAGTCTGGCGGAGCTGGTGGCCGGGCCGCACCCTGAGCACTAGGTTGTGGGGCCGTGTTGGGAACCTAAGAAATGCTGTACACCTGCCAGGGGGATCTTGACTCTATGACAGTCCATGCTGAGTTTTCTACTGGGGCTTGGTAATGACCCTGCAAGGCAAGGACATCGTTCTCACTCTGGCCATGGATGAGCCCAGTCGGCGAGGGGCTCTATGGCTGTGCAGAAGCAGGTTCCTGGGAGGGCGGGGACTGGGGACGTCAGCTTGCTGCATTTTCCCGGCACTCTCCGTCACAAGTCATCACGTATTTGTTAGGCACCGGCCAGTACACCATTAAGGTTGTGACTGTGAGGCACAGGTGGGGATGCTGCCCACCGGGCGGTGCGGAGAGCTCCTTTCAACCTGTGCAATTCTCGTTGACGTCCTTCAAGGGCTCTTCCTCCCGGACTGCGTTTCCCTGAACGTCAGCTCCCACGGAGAGCCAATTATGTCCTGACTGTTCAACCCTGACTCTGACCTCTGGATGATTTTTTCACGTGTTGGCTGCGTCACTTGTCTTTGGCCGTTGGGTTGGGAAAGGAGAAAGTGGAAGGACAAGGAGATCTGACTCAGCATCACTGTTTCTCCACTCTTACTGCCATGAGTGATGAAGTGACGCTGAAGTGGCTTTTGTTCCTGGATGAAGATTTATACGATTCGTGGATCCCATGTTTTCTTGTCTTTTATATATACCTAGGGGCCCGGTGCACAAAAATTTGTGCACTCAGTGGGGTCCCTCAGCCTGGCCTGTGCCCTCAAACAGTCTGGGACCCCTCGGGGGATGTCTACCTGCTGGCATGCCTGACCAGCCTAAGTGAGGGGCTGAGGGCCATTTTCAGGCTTCCCACAGTCCCTTCAGGATTTGTGTCCCTTCTGGGGTGCCTGGCCAGCCTGGGTGAGGGGCTGAGGACTGTTTGCAGGCTGGCCACAGCTCCCATTGACCCAAGGTCCCAGTGAGGCTGGCTGGAAGCAGGTATCTGAGGTTTATTTATCTTCTATAATTGAAACTTTGTTGCCTTGAGCGGAGGCCACAGCCGGCCTAGGCAGGCAGTTTCCTCCATCGCTGGCCTCCTCTTTGCTCTAGCTCCATGGCTGCCAACTGCCATCTTGGCTGGGTTAATTTGCATACAGTTGCTCTCATTGGCTGATGGGTGTGGCTTAGGTGTAACAGAGTGAGGGTTAATTTGCATATTATTCTTTTATTAGATATCTTTATTGATTTCAGAGAGGAAGGGAGAGGGAGAGAGATAGAAATATCAAGGATGAGAGAGAATCATTGATTGGCTGCTTCCTGCATGTCCCCTACTGGGGATTAAGCCCGCAACCCGGGCATGTGCCCTTGACTGGAATCGAACCTGGGACCCTTCAGTCTGCAGGCTGACACTCTGTTCACTGAGCCAACCAGCTAGGACTTTCTTGTCTTTTTTATTGTGGCAAGATGTACATAACAAAGTGGATTATTTTAACCGTTTTAAGTATATAGGTCTGTGGCATGAAGCACATTTCTAAAGTTTTGTGCAACCACCACCACCATCCATCTCCAGGCCTCCTTCATCCCCAAGATGAGCTGTGCCCACTCTGTACCTTTCTTGAGTCTTTGTGGATCTCTCCTCTCTTTCTCTCTCCCACTTTTCTCCTTCCCCCTCCTTCTCTCTCTCTCTCCCTCCTTCCCCCCCCCCCCCTCTGATTTCCAGGCCGTTGGAAGTGTTCTCAAGCTCACTGTTCACATCTAAAGGGAAAAAGTGTGTCATTACACATGCAGTGGAGGTGGAACATCCCCAAGCCTGAGGCTGGACTCCTCTCCCCACCCTTCCCGTGGGTGTTTTGTTGGAAACTCTGTGGTGACTTTGGCTCTGCTTCCATTTCCTTGTCGCCAACAGTGAGAACAATCTTCAGGAAGACCTCTTCGACCAGATCCTGGCCGGGAAGCTCGAGTTCCCAGCCCCCTACTGGGATAACATCACGGACTCTGCAAAGGTACCCTCCCAGCCTCTCTGTGGGCTTGTCATGTGCAAGGGTCCTCAGCCCAGGTGGGGCCTGTAGGAGGGAGCTGATTTATATCTCCCCCTCTCTCCCTCTCTCTTCATTCTTATCATTGATGTTTCTCTCTCTTTCTCTCCTCCTCTTTTCATTCTCATCATTGATGTTTCTCTCTCTCCCTTCCTCTCTGAAATCAATAAAAAATATATTTAAAAAAATAGCTCCAGGTTCTTGACTTTGAACAATGGTTCTTCTCAAGTTCATTCCAAAGTATTGTCTCAGACACAGTTAACCAGGTTCTGGAAGCTGGCCTGGCTCTCCTCTCAGCGGGCGTCCACCATCCTCCTCTGCTCCTTTAAGTCCTAAACATTTGTTCATTTGTTCAAGAAATACGCACTAGGCACCATCAGAACATGGGGATGGACTCGTGGGACAGACTGAATTGCCAGCAGGACTAGCGCCACAGTGTGACATTGTGGGAGGGTGGCAATGACCAGAGCTCTTGGGAGAGAACACCTGGGTGTGAGGTGGGCTCAGGAGAGACCTTTCCTCTCATGCTGCCTACATGAGGCAGCTGCGCCTGCGGATCCGCCTGGTGGGCCCTGGAAGTGGAGGCAATAATAGCTTTTCCGCTCAAATGGCCGAGCAGCTGTGCTGGCTGTTCCTTGAAGTACTTGGTGCAAACTCAGATTTCTGTATTTATGCTGGAATTGTTGCCCTTTTGTCACCTTTGTTGTCTTTGTCATTTCTTTCCAGGAATTAATCAGCCAGATGCTTCAGGTCAACGTCGAAGCGAGGTGCACCGCGGGACAAATCCTGAGCCACCCCTGGGTGTCGGTACGTACTCACACTCCAGGAGTGAGCTCACCTATGTTGCCATGGCCGACGCAAGCTTCCTCGCCACGGCTCGGCACCGGGATCCTCGAGTATTCGGTCCTGCTCTGTGCGTGGCCTGGGCAAGCCACTGCCGCTCTCCCCCCCTCGGTGCCCGGCGCTGCAGGAGGAAGGGGGAGTCTGGGCCGTCTTCTAAGGAGCCGTTCAGCTTTGCCTTCTGTGGCTCTTAGACTGAGGGTTTTCAGGATTTGGCCAGAGATAAGCATGTTTCGGACCCTAGCCCCTCTGTCTTCATGGCCACGGCCACAGAAGCCCCGATGTGTGTGGAGAGTGAGGCACAGTCCTTTCCAGAGCCTGGTGGGCGGGGTGTGTGTCCTGTTGACTAGAGTTCTTTGGACTTAGGTGGTGCCTGTGGGTTTAGGGCAAACATGGTCCTGTGAACAGAGACCCTGGGAAGGCGGTGCCTCCTCGCTCGGGAGGCTCCCTGAGCGTGAGGGTCATTGACTCCGCCAGGACCTCAGGCGCCGGGTGAATTGTGTAGCTCTTAATGAAGGCCCAGAGCTGCTGAGTAACAAGGTGATTGTTCATTGGTGGTGGTTCTCCTGACCTGGTGGCTAAGATGGCCCACTGGGGAGAGATGGGGGTGGTGGGGGGTGTGTGCCTGCCTGTTAAGGAATAGACAAGGGAGCCCTGATAATCCACACCACCGTATTCCATCCTTTTCTGTAGGATGACGCCTCCCAGGAGAATAACATGCAGGCTGAAGTGACAGGTAAACTAAAACAGCACTTTAATAACGCGCTCCCCAAACAGAACAGCACCACCACCGGGGTCTCCGTGATCATGGTAAGTGGCCCAGCTCTGCCTGGGGAGTGCCGTGTCCGGCCTGACTCTACCAACCCTGACGCTTGGGAAGTAAATAGTTAAAGAGCTTCCCGCACATGGAAGCTGGCACCTTCCATGTCCTCTTCTCACTGCGAGATGGGCTTGGCACGGGAGGTGCACAGGGTGGGGAATTGTGCAGATGCCAGCGAGGCCAGGCCGCGGGCCCAGGCCCGGCTCTCCTGCCTGTCTGGGCCCAGTGCCCTTGGGTTGGTGGCTGCTGCTTTCCAAGGTGCAGCGTTTACAGCACCAGGAAGTAACCCCCTGCCTGCCCGAGGCTTCCAAAGGAGATGAGTGGGTCATCTTCCAGGTTTAGGAGAAGAAACAGCCCAGAACACTGTAGAGAAATTGTTTTTTTTCCGGGTCGAGTGCTAGGAGAAGTCTGGAACAACATTCACCATATTTTTTCCGGCTGCCTTCTTCCAGAGTGTTTTCCAGACAGTTCACTGAAATCCACAAACACAACCAGTTTACGTAAGTTCAGCGAAAGGGAAAGAAGAGCGAACCAGACGAAACAGCCAGAATCGCACTCAGCACCCCCAGCCAGGCTGCCAGACCCGAGCCCTTGTCAAAGGGGGACACGCAGCCGGCTCTGAGCAGCCCCACACCCGCTCGTGGAGCAGGGGTGCGGAACAGCCAGGTCTGGGCCTGGGCTCTCCATCTGCCCACATCCCTCAAGGGCTGCGGGAGCAAGGAGGGGTTGCCCCTCCCCCACCCCCCAGGGCCGGAGACTCAGCTGGGTGTCCTCACAGTCAGACTTTCTAGGAAACGGGTGCCTGAGTTGTTGGCATCTAGGCCTCTCCTGACAACCTTGGGTCTCAGCAGCACCAACAGCCACCTGGCGGCCTGGCGGCTCCTGATGGCCACCTCCCAGCTCCATCCTCCTCCTGGCAGGACAGGCCCCGCCCCTTCTGGGAAGGTTTGCTTTGCTTCCTGATCAACTGGAAGGAAAGCAATTGCTTGTTCTCCCGGGGCCTGTAGTCTAGGGAACTAAGGCTGTCCCGATAGAAGTTGAGGTGGGAACACACTCCTCCCGGTGAAGACGAAATACAGATGCTGAGTATCCACCACCTCCTTGGCCTCGCTGGTCTGTCCCTCCTCCTTCCCGGGGGAGGGTGTATGCACTTGGCAGCCTTCTACCCCTGCACTTCCCTCAGCTCTCCCTGCTGGAAAGCTTGCTCCCCCCCTTCCCCCCACCCCACAAAGCCTGCAAACAGGATCTTTTGACACGTTTCAGGACTTTGGGGCGTTCTGTGCCAAAATCTGGGAAAGACCTTGAGTTATGGTTTTCCTGGCATTTCAGCCGTGCGCGCAGAAAGCCTGAGAAAGGTGGCGTTGTCACAGAACGACAGCTTACACACTTTGAAAAGAACCATCTTTCCCCCAAAAAATTGAATAGCAAGTTCATTTAGAAAGTCACAGAGGTAGAAGCAGTGAGCCATTGAGGAACAGCATAAGAGGGCCCTTGGGGTTAAAGGAAATAGAGACAAAGAAAATGGGCTGGGGGAGGGGGAGATGTGAAGGTGAGATAGAAGAGAAGGGGGAGAAGAGGGAGATGTGTGTGTGTGTGTGTGTGTGTAGGGGAAGAGAGAGAGAGAGAGAGAGGGAGGGAGGGAGGGAGAGAGGACACCAAAAGAACCTCCTTGGCTGAGCCAACAGCAGGAGCACATTTTCAGTGATTCCCTGATGGTGGACGAGATAAAGAGTGTGCAGCCTGCCACATGCCCCAAAGTTAGGCACCTTCTGGAAAATATAGAAAAACATTATAAATTGGTGCACTTGACACGTAATGAAGAGGCTTCAGAAAAGTGATTAGTTAGAATCAAAATCTAGTAACTGTACATTAATAAAGCTGCTTGGTCCTCTGGAGAAAGGGCCTTTGCAGAGCTGGGCACAAGGCCTGGGAGAGCGGACTCAGGGCCCACATGGGCATCGCTGGCCGGAGGCCTGTGGCCTGCTCAGGCTCTAGCGTGCCCTGCCCTCCTGCCTCAGGCTCAGTGCGCCCTGCCCTCCTGCCTCAGGCTCAGTGCGCCCTGCCCTCCTGCCTCAGGCTCAGTGCGCCCTAGCGTGCCCTGCCCTCCTGCCTCAGGCTCAGTGCGCCCTGCCCTCCTGCCTCAGGCTCAGTGCGCCCTGCCCTCCTGCCTCAGGCTCAGTGCGCCCTGCCCTCCTGCCTCAGGCTCAGTGCGCCCTGCCCTCCTGCCTCAGGCTTCAGCTCAGGCTTGGTTCTGGATGATGCCATTGAGACCCCCTCAGACAGAATCCATTTCTCCATGTGTTGATGGAGTTTCAAACTTCTGAGCTTTAACTGGGTGTTTCTGTGAATGAACAGCCTATTAGCTGTAGTTCCATTGGTGACTGTAAATGTTGTGTGCTCACACGTATGTGCCATTGTCACTCGGAGCATGTTGGCAGGGCTCTGTCTAAACCCGTGCTCCCTACACAACTCTGCAGGTTGTTAGCTCTGAGGAGCTGCTGAATGACACTGTCCCATTCAGCACCTACATGGGAAATCAGTATTCTTGTCTCTGGCGGTACCAATTCCCGATGGCCAGAGAGTCGGCCTGTGAAGTTTGGCTTGTTCCCAAAAGCAGGGGTGACATCATGCTCCTCCTCACCCAACTGAGGACCTGACCGGGGGCACGGTTGTGTGGGGCAGCTTGCAAGGCTTCCGTGTCGTTATCCTGTGTGTCTGTGTGTCCTGCCTTTGGGAACAGCTTTCAATGTTTCTCTCATTAAAAATAATCACAAATTAATCTCCCTGGAATTTCTATGTTCTCCATAACTGGAGTAGGTGAGGCCGATATGGTTCCTGCCGATGCAGACAGTAGTGGTAACAGTGCATACATTTGGAGGTGGGCCCCCAGCTAACTGTTGTGTAACCTACAGACAGAGACTTATTACCCACTGTCACCCCTAGGGCCCCCCCCCCCCCCCCCCCCCCCCCCCCCCCCCCCCCCCCCCGCAAAAGGCTCCTGGAGAAAGTGAAAGGGTAGGAATGGTAAATACCAGTGAAATAAAGTACAGTTAATGCTGTTGTCTGCATTTCATTTGACAGTTTGATTTGACAGTTTGAGACACACTTCTGAGTTCTACTCTTTACCCAGTTGAGACTGTGGGGACTCCTGAAGCAGAAATCTGGTATTCACCACGCTGTGCTTCACAGAGCAGCTCTCGCTGTCAGCCCCCCTAAATCTGCATGCTTTTCTCAGACTTCTGACGCCAGCAGCTAGCTCTCAGCTGCTTCTCGGTGCAGGTCTCCTGTACCTGCTGACACCCTCTTGGCCAGCCGAGCACGCCCCTGGGAAGCTTCCTCAGCCTGCCACACTGCCTTCCTTCACAGACAACAGCTGGCGAGTGCACAGGAGGGCTCTAGGAGTTCTCTTGATAAACGTGGTTGTTTTTTTTTTTTCTTCTACTTTTGTGAAAAAGCATTGTTTTTGTATGAGTGACAGCGTAAGATGGGTACCTCTGTGAAGGTCTTTGTTCTCTTTCTCCAATTACTTTCCCAGAGGTGGCATTTTTATCAGCAAAACAGTGTAGCATCAGCTAGCCTTTGGGATAAGAGAAGAGAATTCTATTGGGTAGGTTTTGGTTTAAGACAGACCAGCTGTTTTGAATTGCACTTGCATTTCTCAAACTTGTCCTTAGCAGAGGAAAGGTCAGTGCATTTGCCCAGGGAGCTATTTGTCTGTCCCATTGGGCTCCTCCCGGCCTGGGGATCAGACGGCACCCCCTTGTGGCCTAAAAGGGAACGACAAGAAACCTGGTTCCCATGGAATTTGACTTTGAGGAGCCATGAATGCAAACAGAGTGCTTTGGGCTCTGGGGAGGGTATGCTTCTTTCCCGGGTAATCTGGGAATGATTGGGGCTTAATGTAAGACAGACAAAACTGTGTCAATCGTGTTGCTTCTGTTTAAAGTAAGTCTAGTTTCTGTCCCTGCTTCTCTCCCCCTTTCCTGCCTCCCTGCCGCCTGCCTTTGTTCCCTCTGACTAGGTCCAAGGCCATGGTATGTACTAACTGCCTGCGATGCTTTGTCCCACTGCACATGTTCTCCACAGGAAGAGAAGAGGAGAAATAACGGGATGGCTGGTGGTTTCTTCTATCAGCAGAAATTCTGGGGTAGAACAAACGGAAGGCTGCCTCTCGCGTGGTCCGTGTTCTTGCAGAGAGTGACTGGGGGCCGGAAGCTTGTGGAAGAGTGACACTAAGTGTCTGACTTGGCTTTTCCACAGTTACCTCTGCTCGGTCACTGAGATTGTCCTTGGGAATTACCGATGCTCCGCCTGAGCTCGGAAGGGCCCATGGCCCGCTGACACCAAGGGCTGGAAGGCAGCCAGGGGCCCTCTCTCTCAGCCCCTTGATGATTCGGATTTCTTCAGACGGCTTTCTAATTTCAGTCAGAGTTCTGAAGGAATCGGGGTACATACCCCTGGGCCCCCGAGGTAGTTAGGTTATAAAATGCCTTCTGGTGGCTGTGCCTTTTAGCTAGGTGCCTGAGAGCTGCCTGGGTCTCCCTGGACAAGTGAGAAATCCTCAAAATGAATCAGAGGAGGGGAAAGTCTCCCCGCCCAGGGTAGGGCCAGAAAGCAAGGCGACTTCTTACATTTGTGGCAGCCTCTTGAGCAGATTGGAAATGTCGGTGCGAGGAGGTAAAGGAGAGCAGGTGAGGTATCTCGGAGGATCTGAAGCAGGTGCTAGGGCAGCATCAGTCCCCAGGCCTTCCATGGCGTGAGCAGCCACGCGAGGTGTAAGGGGATTACTTATTTGTATGACACACAAGTAGCTTTTCCACCTGTGGTGGAGAGCTTTCTGGAGAAAGGTTCTCCATCAAAGCCCTAACCTCCTAGGGCAGTGGTTCTCAACCTTCTGGCCCTTTAATACAGTTCCTCATGTTGTGTTGACCCCCAACCCTAAAATCATTTTCGTTGCTGCTTCATAACTGTAATGTTGCTACTGTTACGAATCGTAATGTAAATTTCCGATATGCAGGATGGTCTTAGGTGACCCCTGTGAAAGGGTCGTTCAACCGCCAAAGTGGTCGCAACCCACAGGTTGAGAACCGCTGTCCTAGGGCTTGCTTACGGGACCAGATTCCTTTGGCCTCCAGGTCTGGGCCTGGGGAAGAAACACTCAGAACTCTGGTGCAGCTCGGAGCTAGAAGAGTGCCCACAGCTGCCAGGGAGGGCGCAGGGGCACCCAGCGAGCCGCAGGGGCACCCAGAGAGCAGCAGGGGCATCCATAGAGCTGCATGGGCACCCAGTAACCCGCAAAGGCACCCAGTGAGCTGCATGGGCACCCAGAGAGCAGCAGGGGAGGGGCCCTGAGCCTGACGGTGGGCGGCTTGTGCTAGGAGAGGCCTGCGATTATTTCTCCTCCTCTGTCCCTGAGCCCTGCATGCTCGTCGTGCGCTGTGGTGGTCGCGGTGCCCGGGCCCTGCCGCCTAACGTGCTGTCTCGTTGGTCTCTCCGCAGAACACGGCTCTAGATAAGGAGGGTCAGATCTTCTGCAGCAAACACGGTCAGGATGGCGGCCGGCCCGGGACGGGGCCCGCCTCTCCAATTCCTCCCTCTGCCCAGGAGCCCCCTGGCACCCCGGAATCTCCCCGGCGCCCCTGCTCCCCCACACCGGGCTGTGAGCGCGCAGGGACCTGGCGCCGCCACCGGGACTGACCAGGCACCTTCCTGTGCAGCCGCTGCCCGGGCCCCGCCGGCTCTGCCCCCCGTGCCCTGGGCAGCAGCGGCAGCTGTGGTGACCTGTTCGGAGCGGCTTGTTTTAAATGATCTGAATTTCAGTTTGAAGGACGTTTCACAGCGTCACCAGAATGTGCAACATTTTTCCAGCATTTAATGCGTTTTTATAGAAACACTTTGGATAAGCCAAGACTTTCCCCTTGTTTAAGAAGCTCAGAGTCACTCCGAGCCGAGCGCCCCTCTCTTACTGAGAACTTAGGGAACTTTGTCCCTGGGCGGGTGCCCTGGGCAGGTGCTGGAGCCTTCCCTGCTGATGCCGGAGGACTGGCTTTCCCTGGAGCCTCGCCTGGGAGGATGGCGCCCTGGCACAGGCCCCCACGCAGCGCGGGGCTGGGCGCAGGAACACAGCACTGGGTATTTATTTGTACACAGACCCCACGGGAGGTGCCTTTCTTCCCTGGACACCGTGTGTTTCCCCGCCTCTCTTCCCTTGTATGAACTGAAAACGCTAATAAAGTTGGCCTTGGGCTGTAGAATGAAAGGCCTGGTGCATGCGGCGCCACGGGCTCCGCACCAGGAGCGGGATCAACCGGGCGTCCCGAGCGCCCAGCCTCCTCCCGTCGCTGCGTCTCCTCCAGCCCAGGGCGCAGGCAGGACCGGGCGGAGGTGCCCGCAGACCCCTCTGTTACTAACCTCCGGGAAGGCTGCTGGCAGTTTTTCCTCCTTTTCCACCACCTGCTCTTTTTAATGATTGTACATAATCCGTGTATTTGTTTTACCTGCTTCTCTTCTCACCTGGTGGGCCCTGTAGTCCCTTTGCATTGTTAGATTTTCACCTCCTTCCTGCAATAAACTCTTCCTGACTGAGAACAACTCGTCGGGGTGGGCAGAGGTTTCTGTGTCGTCATTTCTCACAGGACGTGTGGCCAGAGGCCCAGGGTTCAGCAGGTGCCAGTGTCTGTTTTCATGAAGCCTCGGAGCCATGCGGGGGTCGAGGGATGGTGCTGGGGAGGCAGGTGTGACTTGGTCGAAGTTGATGTCTTACAGGTGCAGAAGCTCATGCAGCTGAAGCTCAAGGCTAGCCCAGGGTCACTGGCATGGCCACTCAGGAGCCTGTGGAGTGCCAGCTGGAAGGTGAGAGGCTTCATGGAAATGGGGGGCTAGGGCAGGTATTCTCTCTCTCTCTCCTTCTCTCTCTCAGATTGTGGGGCCTTCTCTCTCTCTCTCTCTCTCTCTCTCTCTCTCTCTCTCTCTCTCTCCTTCTCTCTCTCTCAGATTGTGGGGTCTCCTGTCTGCTTCTGGTGCATTTCGGCTCTTGCTTTTCCCTCTGTAACATCTGCTCACCTGTAGCTCAGGTCACGGCCCTGCACCTGCCCCCTGTGCTCAAGGCTGTACAACCCAGGCCTCAAAGCCAACTAGGTCGGCTCTGGATCTCTTGTTCCAGTTGCCGAAGGATGAGATGATCATGCAGTGACTCATTCCGGGCTGGCGCTGCCCTGGATGGAGAGGCTGGTTGCGAAATACAGCTGGGCTTCCTGGCCCACAGCGGCAGCAGGTACCGGCTTCCATTACAGCAGGAGGAGGGTGGTTTCCAAAACTGTGATGGATGGCTCTAGAATGTACTGCTCATCTCTCTACAGTGTCCGATTAAAATACGTTTCTTAATGGAGGGGAAAACGTAACATAAAGGGAGGAGCAGGAAATGAAAACAGTGATGGGACGAGGCCTCTGGCACTGATCTGGCCCTGGAGCCTGACCCTGGCCCTTCAGCTGTGACATCCAAAGACATTTGCAAAAGACTTAAGTAGCCAGGGCAGTGCCAGTCACCGGTGGCAGGAGGAAGGAGCCCCGTCTTTCTGGCACATGCTCGCGCCCGCTGTGCCACACTCAAGAGACCAGGAACATGATGGGGGTGGAGAAGGCCCTGGGAAAGAAAGGAGCATAAACCAGGTGTGGCAGGGGCCTAGCGTGGCCTGGCAGGTCTTATGGAGTCATCTTTATCCCACCAACACCTAGAGCAGAGGGTGGGCGGTGTGGACAGAGTAGCCCAAGAACCTAGGTGATATAACCCAGGTCATAGAATGGGCGGGAGACAGCCTCGAAGCTGTGTTAAGTCCTGCCGATGCCAAAGTCTGTCCCGTTCGGAGGTCCCTGTCATCCAGATGCAAATCAAGGCCTGGGTGTGAGTGGCCATCTGAATAACGATCCTCAATAACGGATCTACCACCACAGACACACTGGCCGCTCGCCCATGCATTTAGGGAACAGAATGCAACTTTAATCCTGCCCAGTGAGCTGGCACGTGGCTGTTTTATGTTCATTCCTTTACCTGAGCAGGTGATCAGCACCTAACGAAATTGGCCCTTGACCAAGAGGTAGGAAAGAACTGACCTGCCAGACCATCAGCCAGGCTCAGCAGCGGGACCAAGAGTCAGTGTGTGTGTGTCTCCTTCCTAATGGTTATGGAGATCTGGAAATATAAGGAATCTATGGATTAAAAGCATTTGGCAAAACTTGCCCAGAATATTTTCACGGATAAGACTGTGGTATGTGAATTAGGAGATCACAGAGACGGTTCAGAGCCGATGAACCATCTCAGAAGAAAGACTGCTGATGGACTATGTTGTCTCATAGATATCTGGAGCGGCTGCCGTCCTGTATAAATATAACAGAAGCCACATCATTTAACATTTTCTGGTATCCGAGTGAAAAACAAGAGTAAAGAGAACAGGTGAAATGACTGGTAGAGTGTACTTTTTTTAACGCAGTCCATCTAAATATGTCCTGAAGTATGATTTCAACATGTCATCAATGCGAGAAACCATTGGGATATGGTATGTTTTTCGGCACTGTCTTAGAAGTCGTGTGTGTTGACAGTTACGGCACTCTGTGGCTCAGGCACCTTCAAGTCCTGGGAGCCACCTGTGGCCACGTCTGCCACCCCAGACAGTGCAGAGGCTGCAGCCCTCATCTCTGTTCTTACTTGCTTCGTTTTGGGGCATCTGCTGTGAGTGGTGATGCAGAAGGAATGCTTCCCCATTGCTTTAACAGGTTCACTGTTGGTCAGTGACCTTAGCAGCTGGGAGCACTGGTGCAGACCCAAGCGTGAGTCCTGTGTGTGATTACAGAACCACCCGAGGCCTCCGTGGGCATCTCTGCCTGGGAATGTCCTGGGCGTGGTGAACTGCAGGATAGCTGTTGCACTAGGTGCCGACAGAGCTGCTTAACCGTCAGCATCATCGTAAACCGCGCCATGAGAAGTGTGTGCAGATGTGGGCAGTATTGGCCCAGTCCCCCTTGGTGTGGAGTCCTGCTCTGGGCCCTCCAGGTGTGCAGTGCAGGTTGAGGGTGGCCTGCGTGGTGAGGGCTGGAGCCTTGACAGCCGAGGACGGGTGTCAGGAAAACCGGGGCACACCTGCTCGGCGTCTTTGGCTATGAGACCTGCTCTGTAGCAGGGTTGCTCAGGATAGTGGCCTGAGGTTGGGAGGTAGGAGCATGAGGGGCCAGGGGTGAGTGCACAGTCAGAGGAAGAGTCTAATCCCAGGGCAGCCCAGGGACAGACTTAGCTACGTTGTGCAGGAGTGACCCTGTTGTTCTTGGAAATGCCTAGATGCTAAATAACCACCACCAGGGAAGCTTTCCGTCCTCAGAGCATTTCATCCTCCGAGCCACACTGCAGCCCGCGAGAGATGCTCACATCCCTGTTCCCTAAATGCAGCAACACCAGGTCAGGAGGCCCGCAGGCCTGCGGGAGTTGGGACAGGCTTTGGGCTCCCAGGACCGCTGAGTCTCACAGCTGGGCTGTCACTCCAGGTGGTCACGGGTGCTTTAAGGGGTCACTTGTGTCAGAAGGCGGCGGCAGGATGGCGGGTGGGGGACATACCTGGCAAACTGGTAGAAATCCGAGGAGGCAAGGAGGTTATCAGAGCAGGGGCATGTAGGGCCTGTCAGAGGAAGAGTGTGAGTGCTTTCTCTGGAGGGAGGCCCATGTGTGTGCCTTTGGAGGATCTTGTCCAGGGCATTTGAAGGGGCTGCCTGGTGATAAAACCTGCAGCCTTGAACTCAGGTAGTAACTGTGGGGAGCAGTTACCACCGTTGAATGGTGAGGGGAAGAAAGGGTTTATTTGGCACAGTAACTTTTAACTGACATGCCCTCCCCAACATAAGCTTTCATTTGGGGTGGAGCTGGGCACCAGAGGCCTGCGGTGGGGTTGGGTGAGCTATGAGGACGGGCTCCTGTCTGTGCTGAGAGAATGACATTCTACTGATCCAAGCCCAAAGCTGCAAAGCAGCCAGCTGCTTCCTGCCAGGTCTGGGGAAATCACAAGCCTTCCCAGCTGCCCCCAACTCTTGAGTTTGGCAAAGAAAAATATTCCTGAACCCGAGAGAGAAAAATAATTCATGTTTCTGGCATATGACTGCGGAGATCTCAGAATTCACAGGCACACTTGTAATGGCTGCCTTCCCGTGCGAGCGCCTGGCTGTCTTGGGAAGATAGCTTGCCCAGAGGCCAAGCCACCCTGGGTTTCATTAGGGAGAAAAATGTGATGTCCCTCGGTGTGAGCAATCTGCATTTCTGGTTTACAGCAGCCAGGGCTGGCGGTGATGTGTCAGTGTCATTGATAGTGAGTGGCCTTGAGCTTTTTAAGTAGTGATCTTATGACTCTGGGGAACCCGAGAAATGCATCATGGACCACACTTTCCACATCTAAGAAAATCCCAACGAGGTTTCTCCTACTCATGTGAGAGGAAATGGAATCTTTTTTATTTTGTTGTTTTATTGACTTGTTACATATGGTCCTTTCCTTCCTTCTATAAGTTAGGTCAGTGTGAGACCTCCCAGCTTCCCCTGCACTCACTTGCCATGCCTGTAGGGTTAACATCACACTGTATGCCACGAGGGAGGAAGGAAGCTGAGGAAGGAGGCAAGGAAGCCAGACTGGTTGCTCTCTTGGGGGTAGTGGGAAATGTCCCGTCCTCTGATGGGGGGAAGGCAGGAACAGCCGAGGAGAGGCCCTGGCCTGAGCTGACGACATGTGGGTTATGCAGATCTTGAGATTTAAGTCCTGTCCCCCTCCTGTTTGTGAATGTGCTTGGGCCCAATGTGATGCCATGTGGTGACGTGAAGCTACAGGCCAGCCAGTTGCTCCTCCGTGACCTGGGACATGCGCCTGCCAGCCTTCTCCACTCATTGGTGGGTCCTTCCAGCTGTGCAGACCCTGCTCTGGCTGCAGAGGGGTTGTTCCCTAGCAGGGCTGGAGACTGGGGCAGGGCTGACGCAGAGGAGGACCAAACCAGGTAGGTCCGCAATTGTGTGGCCAGGAGCTCTTGAAATCACAGCCAGTAAGAAGGTATTGGAGACACCTAGTGAAACTCTCTCCCCTCAGATTCCTATTTTGGTACATCGGTTATGTCATCTGCTGTTTGAATGCAACTGCATTTGCTGAAAAGGGTGAAGAGAGGATGTGTGGTCTGGCTGCATCCGGGATTCCCTGGCCACCTCGTGAACTTGACTCCCAAGATCTCTGCCATCTCCCCGACCCTCTGACAGGGAGGTGGGAGGACCCTGGGCACCAAGTATGTGCGCTCTGCTCTTGGGGCTGAGTGGGAAAGGGCAGCCCTGGGTTGTAAGTTCCGACCGCGTGTCCTACACTGAGCTGCTTGTGGTTCCCACGTGGATACTTTGAACCTTGCCCTGCATGCTAAGGCATCCAGCTGACGTGTGGTGTTATTTCAGCGTCACAGTGGCTCCTCTCTGTTGAGTTAACGTGTGAGAACATTTGTTCCTGGAGGGCGGCTGTGCTGTGGTCTGAGCTGCTCATCCAAGAGCGGTCTGTCCTGCTCGTATCGCGTGCTCGCCCGATTCTCATCTCCAGTCTTCAAGCCCTCACACGTTCCCCCAGAGACCTAGTATTCCTGACATCAAGGCCTCGGGGACGTGGCTGGTGACATTTCAGAAAGAGTCAACACTGTCAGGGAGAGAAATCCTAATTTCTTGAGGCGACCCGCTTTGAGATCAATCGTGAATCTCTGTGTCACTGACGCGCCGAACTCCCAACTGCGTCCACGTAATGAGTGCCCCATTTCCCGTCTGTTCCGGAGTTCGTCCAGTTTCATCACAAACTACGCCAACACTGATTCCCCTCTTAATTATATTTATATTTATTTAAAATAATGTTTTTTAAAAGGAATTAAGTTGGATAAATGAATGTTTAGTAAACAGTACCACACCGATTCTATCATTCAGAAGCCCTTGTGTTGACGCCAACTATACTTAACTGAAAATGCAGTTATTTCTCATAGTTCTAATTTTTAAAAGCCACCTGAAGGCAGTGGAGGCACCAGTTTTCTTCTGAGGCTTCAAGAGGAAGTTGCTTTATTGTTAACTTTGCTTTAGGGCTGTCCTACGGGGTAGCTGGAGTATTGTATGCCCGGCACATGACTTCGGTATTCATAATTTCCTTCCACCATTCTCCCTGGAGTTTCCGCAGTCTGAGGTCTCAGATTAGCAGCACCAGGGAGGATGCTGGATAATTCACAGCATGTGGACATTTCTGCAGCTCTAAGGTGCACTTCCCTTCTCCACATCTTACCGGCTACTGCTTCCTTTAACAGCTTAAGCAGCAGCGTGGCTTTTAAATGAAACAAGACACGAAGCTCCCTCTTTGGTCCATGGTGAGTGGAGATTAGTGTTCTCATTTGGGAGCTGTCTGGCCACAGAGAGTTTTATTCAAAAGAGTCTCTCTCTTATTGGTGGTGGTTCAGAATCTGACTGAAACAGACATTTGGGGGGATAACTGTCTTATCAATGTCTTAAAATTAGAAGTGAAAAGTATTTACAACAATTCAGTAAACAATGGTATTTAATTTCTCTGTAAAGCTGAGCTGTTCCAAATCCTGGCTTGCAGAGATGAGCAGAGCGTGCAGAAAAGTTAAGTTGCAAAAGAAACAGAGATGAGATGTCAAAGTTCACAACATACAAAGTGTTTATTTATGCAATACAGACCTCTTCTCAAATATTTTTCACAGAATTCCACACAGCAATCTACTAGAAAAGTAGAAGTATACAACACCAAAATAACATTGTTTCTTAGTATAAATTGCTGATCAAAAGGAAGATGAAGATAGTTCACTAACAAAGAGAAGGTAAAACGGGTGTTACTTAATACAGCACCTGGCAGCCTCTGTCCTCAGACCTGGTGGGGGTGGGGGAGCCCCAGGGGGTTGGCCTCAGTGCTGGGCATAGTCACACCTCAGGGGGACCTTTGGTACTTGCAACTTAAAGAAAAACAAAGTTGTGAGCCCAAGAACATTCCCATCATTTCATTTTCGTGTGCCATGAAGACGGCAAGTCAGGAAAACACTGCAAATAGTTCACTCTTGCTATAACGTTAGCTCCTTCCATGTTAACCACACAATAAAATAGTATCCCCCAAAACATAATTTTCGAGGTCTATAACATGCTTGGAGAAGAATATTGATAGAAATAACTCATTGAGATGTTTTAAATTACATGTAGCATAATTTAAACATTACTATTTAAATCTCAGAAAGTTCAGCTCATAAGAAGCACAATTGTTTGGAAAAATACAGGACCCAAAGTACAGCATAAAATTCCCCTATCCCAATATTATAACCCATTTCCTTATTGTTAAAATCATAGGTTTCTCAAGATTACAGATAAATGGGAAATGTTTTTTTCATAATATAGCTAGAATAAGTGGGTTTACTCACTCCAATGTGTATTTTCCATAATTGGTGAAAATAGACTTCTCATTATGACTAAAAATATAGATTTCTTTAAACTACAGAACCCAGCAGCCAGTTTTCTGCTTTGCTATATACCTCCCCCCCAAAAGTCAAGCAAAGTCTACAAAAATAGCAATTAACTTTAAAAAATATTTTGCTTCTTTGAGCAAATTTAGGTTACATTCAGATGCGTTTGCTGTTCTAAGGGAAGGAGGCCCCAGAACACGCCCCCTCCTGGGCTGGGAGCCAGGCTGGCGTGCTGTCGCATCAGTAGCGGGTCTGGTACTCATGATGCCATCGGTTAAAGTCGTTGTAGAAGAGAACGATGCTTCCTGAGGCCATGCCAGCAGTGATGCACCTGGGAGAAGCAGAGAGGAGGAGAGGTCACACACCCATTTAGTTCTGTGGTATCTGCTATGAAAGCAAGAGCTACCCTCCCCAAATCTACAAAGTAAATGCAGAAGTTGGCGGTCAGAGCTACAGTGTGTGCCAACAAAGGTACGTGTTTTAATGACTAAAATGCAGCCCTGAGTGCCTCCTCTGCCATTCTACGAGAAGCCAAGCCACAGCTTCCCTTTTACAGAAAACAGCTAGTCAGTGCATGATGCGCCACAGACACCCGAGCAGGCCTGGGCCTCGCATTCAAAGGAAAGAATTCTAGTCCCACAGTCATTGCTGGTGGAGGGGTGCACACAGGCTGGGACAGAGATGCTGCTCACAGGGAGAGAGTCAGTGAAGGGGCCGTGTGGCCAGATGTGGGCTCTGCTCTGCAGGAGAGTCATGTCCATCATGCTCTGAGCAGGGCCCAGTCCTCAGTGGCTTCCTGAGGTGACTGCTGCAGGTGTATGTGTTTTGTTTTGTTTGTTTTTTTTTTTTGAAGGGGGGAGGGGGGGACCACTGCTCTCCTGTCCCTGCGCAGGGGGTGAGCTCCTCTGGACAGTTTGGTTGAGCCAGGCTGCAGAGGTCCTATTCAATACCCTCCCTACCACTTCATAGCAAAATCAGGAACCAACGTGTTGCTACACAAGTTCAGCTGAACATGATCAAATATATACTGTCTACGAGGAGCTCATTTAGGCCTAGTGACAAACAGGCTGAGAGTGAAAGGATGGAAAAAGACATTCCCTGCAAACAGTCATGACGAGACAAACTGGCTTCAAGTCAAAACCTGTGAGGAGAGACAAGGGCACTAGGTAGCCACAGAAAGCTCGATCCACAAGAGTCGCAAAGTTCACTAAACACAGTGGTGGCAATGGCACTAGTGTGACACTGAATGGACCTACGGCCACTGACGTGTGTACCAAAAGGTGGCTTTCAGGGAAAATGCTGCCACACAAACACAATTAGGAACTAGGATGACTGATTGTCTATTCAGAGGCAATAGGAAACCAGATAAAAATTATCACCCCCAAATTTATCACTTGGGAGCATGTAGGAATTCTCATGAACAGAGAGAGCCCCAGGCATTTTTCATTAAAGGTACTTCAAGAAACAAAAAGGCTTAACCGAGATGGAACCGGAGCCTTTGCCCTCATGTCTTGTCTACTCCTGGAGAAGTCGGCCTTTGTCCACGGGGTTGTGCCATCAGAAAGAAACCACACTTTTTTCAAGTATCGTGGAAACCCCACTATTCATTGGCTCTTTTCATTGCTCAGGTGACCTCCACAACCCAGCCCACTTAAATTCCTGAGGCTGCTTTTAAGCCACCATCAGCAGACCTGACTGCAGTGTTACCTCTGGTCGTAAGACAGGGCCATGGCCCGGATCCCAGCATCGCAGCCTGGGTAGGCGAAGAGCTGTTTGAGGTCAGACACCTGCCAGACCTTGACCACACCGTTGTCTCCTCCTGTGAGCAGGTACTGCCCGTCCCGGCTCAGCTGGATGGCCTGTGAGACAAAGCAACGCTCAGGTGAGATGTGGCTCTCGGGAAATTTCACCTCCGAGTTTGATGAATTCCTATGAACAGCAGCTACTGCAGCATAGGGCGAAGGGAGAGACCATGCGGGCTCCTGAGTTTTAGGAAGTCGGGAGTCAGGAAACTTTTGCCATTTTTCAAAATCAAATGGACAGGCATGCGTGAGTTTTCTTGTGTTTCCTCTTTAAGGACGAGGCGGCAGATGCTTCCAGTGCTACGGATGCTCTCAGAGCTGCGTGTTGTGGACTGGGACCAGCACTCTGCCCGGGTGGAGGCCCGGGCACCTCTGCAGGAGTCCTGGGAACGGGCTAGGCACGCTCTGTACCAAGGCCGGGCAGACAGAGGTCCTGACTCCTGTCCCCAGTAAAATGCTGCTGCCTGCAGCGCCTTCACAGCAGGGGAAGGACAATGTGGTAGGAACCCTGACTCCCAGGTACTCACAGCCCCAGGCTGAGCATTTCCTTCTTGCCCAGAGCAGACACGGAATTTCTTCTTCCGTCCTGTAAAATGGGGCAAAGGCAGACCAGTGCCTGTTGTTATATGACGTCTACATTTCATGACAGGTGGACAATGATATGCATTCCACATTTCAGTGCCCATGAACAAGGGTTGTAGGAACGTAGCCACACCCGCTCGTTTATGGCGCCTCTCACAACAGAATACAGAGCCTGCAAAGCCCACCTTATTTACTGTTTGTCCTTCCGTGGAGCTAATCCTGTCTCCACTGCCCTCTGAACCTTCGTTTCCTAGCTTAGCAAGATCCATTGCCTTTCTTAGGGAGGGGACACAGAGTTCTACAAGTTACTGCAACCATCTCTGATCCGTCCGGACACTATGGGCCTGGGAATACAGACTGTGCTAGCAAGCCTGAGAGATACATCTAACTTATGATAAATGTATTCATGCTCAGAGTTTCTGTATAGTTGCCGTAAGTCTTTAATCTACTCTTTGCCAATTTTTAAAAAATCATTGTAAGAATCGTCTCACAGCCATTCGATTTACATAAATGCCAACTTTTAGTAGTCTCTTAAATATGGCTTACTCTCCCCAACACAAAAATCTAAGCTATAAAAACCCAAGTGTGGAAGGTAGTTACATATAAGAAGTATTCTCCAAATCTAAACCAAATGTGAACAGTAAGATTTCTCAAAGTAAGTAAAAGTCAATATCCTCTGCCTCCCCTCATTTCACGAGTGGCCGTCTCCAGGGGTCAGGACCTGCAAAGAAGCCTGGGACAGGTAATCATTTGCTACACTTATAGAATCCAGCTGATGAAAATCCATTAACCTTCTGGTTGTGGTTCACTTGAGTTTTATGCTTGAGGCTTTTTACTGGGTAAGCGCTATATAAAAACATAAATTAAAACCATTAATCTTTAACTGTTTCAGTAGAGAATCTCTGATGCTAGTTTTGTTTGGAATTGCTTTAAACTTGGACTTTTAGGACCATCCACTCATCAGCACCCAGAACACTTTAATAAGGGAGAAGACGTCTTCTCGGCCTTTCCCGGGTAGGACTTGTCCATTTCCCCTGAGCAGCGCCCTACCTTCCATCCAGACCGCACTCAGGGAGACCTCAACGTTAACATGCCTCAGCACCAGGAGGGGTTGAGACCAGGGTTCAGTGGGCTCAGATGTTCATTTACCTCATCCCCTGAAACCCCGAGTGCTGCAATGGGGTGAGCACACCAATCAGGCCTGTAAGTAAGAGGGTCTCCAGCACTGTGCCTGCTGCCTGGGTCCGCTCCCCCTTCCTTCTCTACTACTGTCTCCTTTCTCCTCTTTCTGCCTCACCTCACTCTTCCCTGCTTGGCTTTCTCTCCTCTATGCTTTCCTTTCTCATCTCTCTCTATTACACTCTCCATTCCTCTCTCTCTTTGTTTCTCTTCATCTTCCCTCTTTTATCCACACTCCTTCTCCCTGCCAGGCAACCTTACTAATCACAGCGTGCCACCACTTACAATTAGTGTGATAAAGTACAAAAGTGCTGGTGGAAAAGCAATGGATTGTTTAAGCCTGAAACCCAGTGGGAAATATTACAGGAGAAAAAGCAATGGCTATAGGACAGAGAGGAAAACTAGTGTAAACAAACAGTCTGCAGTAAGCCCGACCACTGCCTCCAGGCACTTCCAGAGCCTTGGTCCTGACGAGCCCCAGAAGCTGTTAGCCAGCCGGGGATTTCAAATGATTTTACAGATTTATTAGTGTAGCTGACAGTATAATCGCAACTCAGAGTGACAGATGATCAGCATTATTATTCCAAAGAGGAAAGGCAGCCCTCTGATGGGTACTTGGTTTAAATGAAGTGCTATGGGGAGGAGGGGAAATGAAAGCAGAGTGAGAGTCCCCGCCTGCCTTTGTGGCAGAGGCGGACGCAGGGAGGACAGGTGTGGAGAGACCCATCCCAGAATAAAGGAGCAGCAAGTGCCCTTGAGTTCATCATGGAATCTAGAGTTAAGGTTTTACTTGTGAGAAGGGGTGATCAGACCAGATCTGGGAGAATTTATGTCATCTAAGCCAACCTGGTCCGACTCAGCTAAAACCACACCCAGAGGGCACAGACTTCCCCATCATGCTCACCCTGAGCCTCACCAGGAGGCCGAGGTGAGACAAGGACCCACAAACCCCTTCTCCACCTAGTCCTGAGGGAAGAAGCCCTGTCTTGAAGAGGAAGTGAAACCCTGGAAGGCCCACTAGCATTACCGTTTCTTCACAGTAAATTGTTTGCCTAATTCAAATCACAATGTGAAATCCAACTCTGGGTCTTATCATCCACGGAGAAGTCAAGTCTGGAGCTAGATGCTAATCCTAAATAGTCCTCACCCCCACCAGCTATAACGAGGAGACAGGTCTAGGTGTCCTCTATTGCATTATTTTAGGTTTGATGCTCAGATACAAAAACACTGAGCCCATTCCCTGGCAAGCCAGCCTCTCCAGCTGAGGGCTCCCACACCAAGCAATATGATCAGCACAGCTGGGACATGCCGTGGTCAGCGGGGTACATGGGCCTCACCTGAGTGCTGCCTCATTGGAGGGGGGAGGGATGTGGGGTGCATGGAAAAGAGAATCTCAGCAGCTCAACAGGGGTTTCTTTAAGGAACCCTCTCCCCTCCCCACGTGCCACCCTGAGGTAAGTATCTCAAATCCTGAGGAGTCTGAGTGGCACTCACCCGGATGTTGTCCTCTGTTTCCATGGTGGCCTGCAGCTTTCCATTCACGCTGAATGTACAGAAGAACCCGTTCTCGTAGAATATGACGCAGTGGCCCTCTCTTGAAGCCTGGATGAGTTTTGGTTTCAGGCAGTTTTCAGGACCCTCCAAAGTCCTTAACAAGTCTCCATTCATGGAATGTATGAGACACGGACCTTCTGAGAAAGGGGGAAACAAAACACAAGATTCATTTTAAGGTGGGAACGGCCCACTGCGAATGAGTCGTGAGCACAGGTCACAGGCCTGCAAACCATTACAGAAAGCCTTCAAAATGACGCATCTTCCAGTGCCACCGTGCAGAATTCCCTGTGCATGCTGGTGGGCTCACCTTGCCCTTGGGAGAGGAGAGAGCTGAGTTACATACATGCAAGTTATTCTAGGAAATCATGAGGCCAGGAGTGAAGCCAGCAAAGACCTCCCTGTTAAAGGAGCCCGGGGGACACAGGAGTGTGAGAGCTGGTCAGGTGGCAGGTTCTCCCTCCGCGTCCTGTTCCATGAAGAGAAAGCGGCCAGCACTGCTCGTGAGAAGGTCCTCACAAAGAAAACACATGACTTCTCTGTTTTACATGACAGCATGCTAATTAAATGTGTTTTTCCTACTTTTCATGTCCGTGTATAAGTATGTGTGCAAAGAATTTTTAATGTTTTGAGAATATTGTTAAAAATGTCATAGACCAATCATAGAATCCCTGTTGATTATTAAACTCACTTTGCTGGTTTTAGCTTATACAGTCACGTGCATGGTCCCACACCTCAGTGCAAAGGTAGGACAGCCTGCAGTATGACAAGTTCATTTACATAGCTAATGGGAATCACATCTAGTCTAAAACCTCATGCTAGCTAAGGATATGTGACATTGTTGGGCATA
Source organism: Murina feae (assembly GCA_004026665.1). Lineage (NCBI taxonomy): Eukaryota > Metazoa > Chordata > Mammalia > Chiroptera > Vespertilionidae > Murina > Murina feae. The sequence continues at coordinate 45,329 of PVJC01002711.1, read as the reverse complement.
AGAAGGTAAAAATTCCAGTCAGTATAGAGTTTTTGCTATCATTAGTGTTTGAATGTTTGGACCAGCTCCAAACATTTAAAATCACAATCCATTGACTATTTAATAAGTCTTGTTACCTAGACTAAGTATTATGGTTCAAAACATAGATAAGGTGACTCAAATACTCCAAGCTGCCCCATGAGGTTAGCCTTTTTGTGAGTTCCGAGCGTGTGCTCTTGGGATGCCTGCTTGGTATCTTTGGTCTAAATATATGCTGATGTCGCTCGGACAAACCTCCAGGCAGACCAGCTAAGTACCTTTCCACTCCATTCCTGGTGCCATCCTGGTTCCTGACTAGCCCTGGGATTTGGAAGTTAAAACAGATGGGTAAGGCACTTCCATTCAGGTGTGAGATGGAGGCAGCCCAGCCAGAGTTCCGAAGAGTAAACAAACATACAAAGATGTCCCTTGTTCCAGCCCCCCCTGCTTAGAGCAAGGCTGTGAAACAGAACTTCCTGCCGTGAAACAACCATGTGTGCTGTCCAATATGGTAGCTACTAGTGAACACTGCACACCTGAAATGTGGCTGGAGCTAGATACTAATCCTAAATAGTCCTCATACCTACCACCCCACCAGCCTATAATGAGGAGACAGATCTAGGTCTCCTCTATTGCATTATTTTAGATTTGATGCTCAGATACAAAAACACTGAAATGTGGCTGGAGCTAGATCCTAATCCTAAAGAGTCCTCATCCCTACCCCCAAATGAAAGAAAACAGCACATGTTTTATGGTAGTGCCACCAACTTACCTGTAGAGCCACTCAGGACCAGGCCGAGCTCAGCGCAGATGGCAGCACAGGTGATTGGGTAGTCATGGCCAGTCAAAATGGCCCGTGGGGTGGTGGTCCCACCTTCAGGAAAAGACAGATAAGGGAAATTAATTCAAGTTCATGCAGGGGATTAGCTCCTTCTCCTCAGATGAAATGATCAGCAACTTGTTCCTAATTCCCATAATGGCTAAATCTTTTACAGTTTTGGAATTTGTCCAAAAACCCTATTTTAGAATCAGATCCAAACTATATGTTATATTGTGAGGGCCACAAGTTAAATGTGTAATCCTTGTGTGATTATCAGGCAATAATGGTTGAAACCTCAGGGTAAAGTAGGTCAGAAATCTGCATTATAAAATGCCTCAGGTACTCTCCCAATCTAATCTTATAAAAGAGTAATATGCTAATTGCATCACTCTGCTACATCACAAGCCACACCCACCAGCCAATCAGATCGACTATATGCAAATTAACCCAACCAAGATGGCGGCCACAGAGCTAGAGCAAACAGGAGGCTTCATTGCCCTGGTGATGGAAGAAGCTGCCTGCCTAGGCCAGCTGTGGCCTCCACTCAAGGCGACAAAGTTTCAATTATAGAAGATAAATAAACCCCAGATACCTGCTTCCAGCCAGCTTTGCTAGGAGCTTGAGTGGCTAGGGGCTGTGGCCAGCCTGCAAACAGCCATCAGCCACTCACCCAGGCACCGCAGCAGGACCCCCCTCCCTGAAGGGGATGTGGCCAGCCTGAAAATGGCCCTCACCCCCTCACCCAGGCTGGCCAGGAACCCCAGTGGGACTCCCAACCTGATCCAGGATACCCTTCAGGGCAAACCAGCCGGCCCCCACCCATGCACCAGGCCTCTATCCTATATAATCCTATATAATAAAAGGGTAATATGCAAATTGACCCTAACAGCAGAATGACTGGTCAATATGACACACACTGACCACCAGGGGGCAGATGCTCAATGCAGGAGCTGCCCCTGGTGGTCAATGCACTCCCACAGAGGGAGCTATGCTTAGCCACAAGCCAGGCTGATGGCTGCCAGCACAGCGGTGGTGGTGGGAGCCTCTCCTGCCTCCTCAGCAGCGCTAAGGCTGTCCTACTACAGCTTAGGCCTGCTCCCGCTGGCAAGTGGACATCCCCAGAGGCCTCCCGGGCTGCCAGAGGGATGTCTGACTGCTAGCTTAGGCCCGATCGCCCAGGGAGTAAGCCTAAGCCAGGAGGTGGACATCCCCCGAGGGTTCCCAGACTGCAAGAGGGCACAGGCCGGGCTGAGGGACACCCTCCCCCCCGAGTGCACAAATTTTTGTGCACCGGACCTCTAGTATAAATATAAGCCCCCTGATCAGATGATTTATGGATGACTATAAAAGTAGGGTTTTAGGTTTGATTCACATTTCAAAGAGAAGCAGCTGCCTTTTCTCCTTCTTTCTCCTCCTCCTCCTCCTCCTCTGTGAGCCACCAAGACCCCACCACAAGGAAGACAGTTCTGAGTAGGATTCCTGGTGTTTCAAGGCAGCCCCTCTTAAATATCTACTATCTTTACTAAGCATATGTATGTTCCTCATATATAAATCTCAGAGTATATTTCTCTATAATTCAGTCAAAAAGCAAAGAGAAAAAAGCTCCTACATGTAATTCTGGTAGTGCTTGAAAATCAGGGAGCGGGGGAAGAGGACAGAGGAGGGGACCCAAGTGATGGGAGCTGCTGCAGAGCACCCTCACAGGGAGGAGGAGCCATCCTGTACCTCAGTCCCAAGCAAAGAGAAAACGAATGGGCTGATAAGGAGCCCACACCATGACTGGACCTGGCACAGAAAGAGAAAACAAAGATGGGTTTCATTTGTGGCTTGATTCATGCTGAGCCACCAGGATAAACTGAGTTCCATAGTTAGCCAAAGATACTATTCTGAGACTAAACAAGTCCTTTACTTCTAATGTCACTAAGAACCAAGACACAAAAGCCTTTACAAGTGGGACTCGGGAGCAGGGTGTCAGCATTCTTAGATTTCCTTGACCTGGCTGGTTTCACAGTATTATTGATAAATGATACTGTATAATCAAAGTGGGACAAATGCACTTAGAAAGTAGGTCACTGCCACCAGCTGTGGAACTCTGCAGAGAAGAGTAACTTGTCATCCTAACCCAGACACGTGGCTATCCTTGGTACAGTCACACTGAGGAGACACCTGGTGGGTCAGGGAAAATCCAGCAGGATCCTAATGTCCTTGAAAAGGCAAACACATTTAACTCCAAAGCAGTGGCTTTTACGATGGATTCTCTGAAATTTCATGCAAAATGTATGTACATGCCTATGTTTTTCTGGGAGGATAGGGGAGGGGGGGAAGGATAGGTTTCACTGAATGCACTGGTATCTACGACCAAAATCAGGTGAAGAGTGTCTACTATGAAGACACTTCCCCCTGGAGCCTGCAGTTACTTCACATCTTGTCATTACACATAATCACTACCACATGTCACTGGAGGACACAATGACAGCTGTGTCCACAGTGTCCTTCATGGCTTTTGGTGACTATGGGCCCCTCTGAGTGAGACTGAAACATAGCAAACTGCACCACACTGGCCTTCTGTGTGTGGCCTGACCTGGAGCTGGCTGACCTGCTTAGTGATAAGGGAGACCTCAAAAAAAACCTATGAAAAGGCAAAGGAGAATAAGAAGGTTGATTTGGTTCCAACTTTCAAAAATCCTTTGGGGAGAGAAACCTACCTTAATTACAAAGTTTACTTGACATTTTTCCAAACAAGAAAGAATCTGTCACAAGTACAACTTTTTTTTTTCCCCTAAAAAAAGTAGACAAATTTGGGGACATTTTTAAGAAAAGAAACACATGATTTAAGCCAATCTGAATTGCTTAATTTTCTGTTAGAGATAAGCCTTGCCACAGAAATGAGAAATAGGTGTGATATATTTTTAAAGTTACCAATACTTTCACTCTCACTCATGCTTCCTCTCTTTCCCAAGATACTCTACATTCCACAAAAATACCTACAATGTTATTTTGAAATTAATGTATAATTATATCAGGAACTTATTTAAAATCAAGAATTAAAATCATTAACATCTAAGGCATATATTTTCAGTGATTACTCTTCTGTTTTCATAAGTCAACCATTTTAATGGGGGAAGGAGGGAGATTTGTGTTTTAATTTGAATTGTCTTGGATTCCTTAGTAGTAAATGAAGGTTTGAAGGAAAACGGATGGCAACTGAAAACTACCTAAGTGTCAACCAAAGTAAACACAGGGCAGATGGGTAATGGCGGACCCAGAGAACACTATTCACCTAAGCATGTCAAGGCTAACTTTTCTTTTCCTAGAGATAAGAATACTTTCTCAGGAACATGGGGAGGAAGTGAGAATATTGCTGACAACTATTTCTTTCATGCAAAACAGTTCGAATATTGAGAATTTTCTATGACTATAATGTCAAGAGTTCAGGAAACCTCTCAATCAATCCCATAATGTGGGTTAAGGTATGAGCATTCTTTTCTGTAAACTCATAATTAAAATTTTAATAAAAATGCTCTACTTGCAAAATACTAGTTTCCAATAATCCACACTATACCAATCATGTTTTCCTCTACACACATATGATGAAATTTCAAAACAGAATAAAGGTTTTTTTCTTTTCCTAGGCCCAATCTCTAAATAAAGAACTTTTCAATGCTAGGATGTTGGCTTCAAAGTTTGGCAAAATGTTCTCTAACCCAGGAAGCAGGTCAGACAGTTCAGGAAATACAGAGGGGGGAAAAAAGGAAAGGAAAAGAAAAACAACAAATTAAAAGCATAAGGGCAGACTTATAATCATTGGGTTCTTCTCAGGTAACTGGTTTCACAAACACTCACTGAATTTCCAGTAAAAGATTGTGCTTAACTTCCCTCCCTTTAGGAAACACACATTAATGGCCTTTAAAAATCCACATATGACAACATAAGAAGAAACAGCATTTCCCCTAAGAAAAGCTGTTTTCAGTCTTGCTTAAAAACGGACTTTGTAATCCCTTATTATCTGCTGTGTAAATTGAGTGTTCTTTTTATTTTCTCATCAAAAACTCTGTTCAAAATAAATACTTGTAAGTTTTCATAAATGCAAAGAAGCCAAATGTTCTAAATATTAATATTTCACTGTAATGAATAGAATACTATGATATGGGATTAAAACCCAACAGGTTCAAGCTGTTTAAGTTTGCCAGGTATTTCGGGAACTTCTTATACTGAAGCTACTAAGGGTAGAGGGCACACTCAGAGGCAGAACACACACCTACTGATGTGTGCCTCAGAACCAATTCCTCTGTAGTTACACGGTTATACATCACCTGGATCTCAGAGCCCAAGCAATCACCTCCTACAGAAAAGAAAGGCAAGACCCTACATATCTGTGTATATTTCTGCTTACAAAGCCTAGAAACAAAATCTAGAAATCATATAACTCATGCTCACTGCAGCACCCACCTAGACTGCCCTCCCGACTACTTGTCAGCCCACAGACTTACTACCGAGGGGGAAATCAGCTCCAGGAAGACAATACTGGCCACATACTACTTTTTCAAAGACCCCCAAAGCTATCACCATCTCTCACTGACGTCTCCAAACCAAATAAAGAACAAGGGGGGAAAAGTCTTCTGGAAAATATCAGGCTAGTGCTTTGATAAAAGCTTGCAGTGGTGAATGGATACCAAAAGTCCCACTGTTGCTGGCTGAGATAGCAGGATCCACTGAAAGCTAGATCACAAAGCGGAGCAGATCCCCTTACGAACCTTTTAAAGTCTTAGTGCTTGAAAAATCGTCATGGCTTTCAATAAAGCCGAGAGAAAAATTCATCTTGATGCTAGTTTAAGGGGCTACCGTCAAACTCATCTCAAAGAAAAATAAAAAGAGAAAGAGGATAGACTCTTGGACTGCCTTGAAAAGCTTGAGCAATTACTTCAAAGGAAAGGGGGTCTTTGTCCCGAGAGCAGGTTTATGACCACTGGTGCAAATCCACCGAAGGCTGAAAGGGATGCTCGGCGCATCTTTATGGACGGCCTTAAAGGAAGATGAACAAGTCAAAGGAGATTAAAGAGGGGCCAAATCCTGCCACTGATACCAGGACGCACTGGTTTGTACAGATGTGCTTTTCTCTGCGCACAACGCTGAGGATCAGCAGTAACTTACATATTATTGTAACAACCCGCTGCATTGACAAGATCTCCATATGCTCCGTTGACATTGATATTGGATTTGTGCTTTAAAATACCAGGTGAAATGTTTACACCATTAGGTAGAATAACAAATGTTTTTATTAAATGTGTTTCTTTGGTGCCCTCATAATGCTAAGTGCATTTCTCCATCAAATGGACTCTGAACTACTTACAGTAATACCTGAGAGAAGAGGAGACAGTAATTTATTTAGTATCCTGCTCATAAACATCCAATGAGAAAAATATTTCTAAGGCTCTGTTTCCATTAAGGCAAAAGGGATTAATAATCCAGGTAAAAATAGACCTGACACACATTTCTGGCAAATTTTGAATTACATTTTTAAAAATGAATGACGTTTTTGGTATTTCTGGCATCATCTCAGTCTTATGAAAATTACATTACTTTACAGTGCATTGTAAAGTTCTCATTAGCAGTTTAAATATTTTATACCACCAATTATAAAATGAAGCATGGTTTAACATTTTCCTATTTTTATTTTTGTAGAAATAAAATTAGTTCTTCCAATTAATGCTTCATTTAGAGATTCCTGTGCCAGAAGCCAACATGTCTCCTTTGTTCATTCATTCATTCCTTCACTCATCCATTCACTTAGTAACATTTTTGGGTATATATTTTGTGCAATGTACTATGGAAATGAGGGGGGAAAAAATGTGGCCTGCATTTTATTCTTGATTTCAAATGGTCACTGACCAAGTTTTGTTGACCTTCCCATAGATCTGCAAATTACATCCATCTCTGTAATTGGAAATGTCCAAAAGCTGAACTATTACAGAAGTCCAAACTATTAAGCTGAATTTTTATACAAAATTAACATCAATAAATAAAATCTTCAAAAAACACACACAATTGGTATAATTTCCCACAGTAAAACCTAATTGCATCTGATCTTTTAGAGAAGTAAAAACAAAATATGAAACCTGGCTTTATTTTAAAAAAAAATCATTTCAATAGAATACTTATGTTGAAAGAAAATATGGTTACCAGAGGGGAAGGGGTGGAGTGGGGTAGAAAAGGGTAAAGGGGACCAAATATATGGTCATGGAAGATGATTTAACTTTGGAAGGTGGTCACACAAAGCAATATACAAATGATATACAGAAGAAATGTACACTTGAAACCTATATGATCCTATTAACCAATGTCATCCCCAATAAATTTAATTAAAAATAAAAGAAAATGTTTAAGAATCTAAATGAAGTTATCAAGCATCTGTGTTTTTTTAAAAATCTAAGTATTATACATTAGTATATGCCAGTCATTTCCTAAAGATGGATACTTCTGTTTTACAGATGCCTTTTGTTCCATTTTAATTATATTTTGATTACTTGAGAGGACTCACTGAGAATAAAAATCATGTAAAAAGTGAATACTAAGCCTTCTCATGTGACTCATCATAATAGTAAATCAAGAAAAATAAGTGACTTCTGAAGTGGAAATGAGCTTAGCTATTAAATGTTTCTTAAACCTACCTCATTAACTTCTTAATTTTTCTTTTCTGTTTTAAATTTTGATGTTTATTGGGGTGATATTGGTTAATAAAATAGATTTCAAGTATACAGGTCTATAATACATCATTTGTATCGTGTGTTTATCACCCAAAGTCAAGTCTCCTTCTGTCACCATTTATCCCCCCTATACCTTCTCTTCTACCTCCCTGCAACCCCCTTAACGCTCTGGTAATCACCATACTGTTGCCTCTGTCTATGAGGTTTTTTTTTTCTTTCTTTTCTTAATCCCTTCAGCTTTTGCATCTAGCTCTCAAAACCACTCCCTTCTAATAGTTGTCAGTCTGTTCTCTGTACTTCCTAATTTTTCAATGGGCATTATAATACTACTAGAGGCCCGGTGCACAAAAATCTGTGCACTCAGGGGGGTCCCTCAGCCCAGCATGTGGCCTCTAGCAGTCTGGGACCCCTCGGGGGATGCCCACCTGCTGGCGTGCCTGGCCAGCCTGGGTGAGAAGCTGATGGCTGTTTGCAGGCTGGCCAAGCCCGCCAGTGGGAACCCTCACCCTATTGGGGTGTAGCCAGGCTGGGTGAGGGGCTGAGGGCCATTTTCAGGTTGCCCATAGTCCCTTCAAGGTTCAGGTCCCTACTGGGGTGCCTGGCCAGCCTGGGTGAGGGGCTGAAGGCCGTTTTCAGGCTGCCTACAGTCCCTTCAAGGTTCAGGTCCCCACTGGGGTAACTGGCCAGCCTGGGTGAGGGGCTGAGGGCCATTTTCAGGCTGCCCACAGCTCCCATTGACCCAATGTCCCAGCGACGCTGGCTGGAATCAAGTTTCTATAATTGAAACTTTGTTGCCTTAAGCGGAGGCCTAGGCAGGCAAAGAAGCCTCCTGTTTGCTTCAGCTCCATGGCTTCTATAAATGAAACATTGCCTTGAGCAGAGGCCCAGTCGGCCTAGGCAGGCAGTTGCAACAGAAGCCTCCTGTTTGCTCTAGCTCCGTGGCTGCTGGCCTCCATCTTGGCTGGGTTAATTTGCATACAATCACTCTGATTGGCTGGGGGCGTGGCTTGGCTGGGGAGCATGGCTTAGGTGTCTCAGAGTGATGGTTAATTTGCATATTACTCTTTTGTTAGATTAGATATTGCAATTATGCAAAGAGAAACTATTTGAAATTTATTCTATTCATTCTATCTCCCCCTTCCTCTCTATCAGCATGGTCTCTTTGATAAAAGAAAAAAAAAGTTAACTTGGTTAAGCATACAGACTACAGGAAAAAAATAAAGCCATATAACTACACTCAGGATGTAGCAACCATCAGAGTATAGATTCTGCTTGTAAATAATATTAGAATATTAATATTAATATTAGAATATTAATGCAAGACAAAATAATGGTATAAAAATAAATTATAATTGATAATCTTGGTTTACCATCTTTCTCTTCCTCTATGATATATAATTATATATTACATATGTAATATATAGTTTATACGCATATAGTTTATGACCATGGAATAATCCTCTAAGACTACATTAGAAAATGGGTGTAGCTATGTATCTATAATTGTACATGTAAAGTTATAACCCTTAATGTATAATATTAGAAAAACAACAAGATCCTATCATAACAAATACTTACTTGAGAACATAGTATAACAAAATCATCTCTGTTTTGTCCTTTGCAGACACTGAGAGAGCTTTAGTGAAAGGGTTGCACCAAACTGTCTACAGCTGACAGTCCTTTTGATTGGTTAAGAATGGTGCCAAATGGCCTCCAGACATGAGTTTGAATTTAGCCTCCAGCATTGCTAGCTCTGTGACCCTTGTTAGGCAAGTTCTTATAGTTAGAGTAAGATGCAGGAGCTTCAAAGTCAGGGGAAAAAGTAAAGACATATTTATAATCCCTCTGTGCCTCAGCTATAAAGCAAGGGAAACGGTAGTCACCACACACCACCACTATGAGGGTTAATGAGCTGGTGTGTGAAGTGCTGAGAACGCACCTGGCATATAGTGGGCACCCGAAGCAGGAGCAATAGAATGATGCATATCTCACCCTCTGCTGTGGATGCTCCTTTTAGCGAAAGTATTACATTACACAGTTCTGTGCTGCATAAATGCCAATTGGAGATGGTCCTCATTGTTGTTGTTGTTGTTATTATTATTATTATTATTTTGTCAAGGAGAAAATAGACCTTAATTTCTAGAAATTATACTGATTTCTCCCATTTGTCCTTTTCTTAGACTTTCAACCTTACCTGACAATCCATATAAACTCTGCTACACCACTAATATCTAGAAGCTTACAGCAGAAAGTTAAGGTATATTACAAGAATTTGGTTTTTTTTCCTCGCAAATAAGATAGCTCTATTATCTTTGGTTATCCAAGTAATACATGTTTATTAGAAAACATTAATATAAATTAGTAAATTATAAAGAATAAAATGAAAACTGCCTCCAAAGCCCACTATCTACAAATAACCGTTGATAACATTTTGCTAGCTATCATTCTAGACCTTTTTCTATGCATAAATATACATAGAATACAAGGTCTACACAAACAGACACAGACACTTAAATTACATCATGTGATACATACAGTGTGGTGATCTTTTACATATAACATTACAGAGAGCATATCCCTCACGTCAATATCACAAATCCCAACACATTAATGGCTGTATACTATTCCATTATGTGGACACATCAAACTTAACTGATACACTTCTTTCCTCCTGCTTGTTGGGACGTTTCATTTTCAATCCCCCACAGAGGGGCTTATTTTTGGCTCTAAATCATTGACAGCTTCTGTAGCTGCATATGCGTTTCTAGTAACATAAATAGCACACAATTCTGCCTCCAATAAAGAATGCAGATAGAACAGTTACTGACATGCAATCTTATTCATATTTGTTGATATACAAAATTAAGCTTTTATGAATAGTAATTAAAAGTAAAAACTATTTTTTAATCCATCTATCCTAAATACCCAAGTCACATAAAATTCTTTGTAATATTTCCTCCTTAACATTTTATTTTTAATCCTCACTTGAGGATATGTTTATTGATTTTAGAGAGTGAGGAAGGAGCATGGGGGGGGGGAGAGAGAGAGAGAGAGAGAGAGAGAGAGAGAGAGAGAGAGAGAGAGAGAGAAAGAGAAACATATTTGTGAGAGAGAAACACTGATGGGTTGCCTCCCATATGTACGTGCCTCAACCAGGGATCAAACTCACAACCTACATATGTGCCCTAACTGGTTATCAAACCCACAACGTTTTGGTGCATGGGACATGCTCCAACCACCTGAGCTATCCAGCCAGGGCTCCTGCTTAACATTTTAAAGGTTCCTTTGTTAAAAATACATAAGTAAGGCACTAGTGAGAATTATAGAGAGTTTTCACATCTTTAGCTATTAGAAACATTCTGGACTTGACCCCAAAAGCAGACAACAAAAGCAAAAAATGGACAGTGAGGCCTAAATTAAATGGAGAAGCTTCTGTTCAGCAAAGGAAACCACCAACAAGATGAAAAAGCTACCTATGAAATGGGAGAAAATATTTGCAAATCACATAACTGATAAGGGGGCTACTATCCAAAATATCTAAGGACCTCATACAATTCAGCAAAACAACAATAACAACAACAAAAACCCCAACACACACACAACCACCCCCCACATCTGACTAAAAAATGAGCAGTTTCTGAAAAGACATTGTTCCAAGGAAGACCTACCGATGGCCAACAAGTGCATGAAAGGTGTCCCACATAATTAATCATCAGGAAAGCACAGATCAAAACCTCAATGAGACATAACCTTATACTTATTAGGATGGCTATTATCCAAAAGACAAGAAATAACAAGTGTTGGCAAGGATGTGGAGAAAGGGAGCCTCTGTGCACCGTTGGTCGGAATGTCAGCTGTGCAGTCACTGTGGAGAACAAACAGTATGGAGGTAGCTCAGAAAATTAAAAATAGATTTACCACATGATCCAGCAATTCCACTCCTGGGTATTTATCCAAAGGAAAACACTAACTTAAAAGATATCTGCACCCCCATGTTTAATCAGCATTACTTACAATAGTCAAGACATGGAAACAACCTAAGTGCCCAGCGATGAATGAATGTATAAAGAAAATGTGGTTTATATACACAATGGAATATTGTGCAGCAACAGTAAAAAAGGAAAAGGAAAGCCTGCCATTTGAGACAACCTGGATAGAACTGGGCATTATGCGAAGGAAGCCAGACAGAAAAAGACAAATACCACAGAATCAAACTTACATGTGAAATCTTAAAAAAAAAAAAAAAAGCTTTTAGATGCAGAGTATGCAGAGTACAGACTGGTGGTTGCTAAAGATGGGGGTGGGGAAAACCGGCAAAGGCAGGCAAAAGGTAGAAACCTGCACTTATACAATAAATAGGTCCTGGGGATGTAATGGGCAGCATGGTGGCTAGAATGAACAACATGTACTGTATATTTGAAATTTGCTGAAAGTGGATCTTAAAAGTTCTCTTAAAAGGGAAAAATCTGTACTGTATGGTGATGAATGTTAACTAGACATACTGTGGTGATCATTTTGCAATATATACATGTATTGAATCAGGATGTTGCACACCTGAAACTAATAATATATGTCAATTACATCTCAATTAATAAAAAAAGAAAACATCTTGACCCCACTCACCCCAAGGAAATAAAGCAATCTCTAAGGTGTAGAAAGTTACAAACTATAAGACTGTAAGTGAAAAAGATCAATAGTCATGAAGCCCTAAGACATGAGGGGAAAAATGGCTTCTGAGGATTTTTTCTATCTAAAAACACTTTAAATCCAAAATCAAAAGTCGGATTGAACCTATTTGGAGGCAGCAAAAATAACTTTAAAAGATAGGGCAACTGCTGTTTTGTAAAAAAAGTCAACAGAGGCATTTAAGTACTTACTTTCCTATAAAAATAGGCCTCTTTTCATAAATCCCCAGGAATATCTAAAGTGTAATATGAGGTACATATGGCCAAAACTATCATATAATTTCTCTAATGAGGCCAACTTTGGGGAAGGTGATAAAGTCAGTGTAATGTGTTTTTCCAGGAGGTATTAATTAAATGTATCATTAGTTTTGTCTCTCTCACACACAGGCATGCACTTTGACAGTATTCTACAAGAAGAAGAACCCCGCGAAAAGGAGGGAGAGGAAGTAGCTTACAATTTCAGAGTATATTCAGTTCCAATTAAATGAAAGAAGACATTCAAAGTTTTCTGTGAGAGCCTGCACAATAATACTTAGTTGACTAAAGGGAATCTGTACCTTCTTAAATTAATTCCAGCACTTGTTTGAAATTAAATTTCCTATCTGAGCATATAGTATTAGACAGTTTTCTTTGGTGTGGCACTATGAGAGTCTACATATGAAGACACTCAGCTTCAATTTGGGGGCATAAATCATCAGTTCTTCTGTTCTCATATTTATATGGCTATAGTCTACGGGCTGAATGGTATAGTCATTTTTTCTCTGCAACTAAACAAGGTAAATAAATGTGATATATTGGCACATCACCCCGCCACTCTGCATATGGTGCACATTAAGGTTGTATTCATTTGCCATATGAATATAATTCCTTTTACCACATCTACTATTAGTTACAAGCAGTAAATACAGAGTTGTTTTGCTGGAACTTGAGGGCCTGCATTACATCATGGAGCACTAAACATCCTGGACCTTCTGGAGAATTTCATAGACGTAGTTTTAATGTCACCTGAACTCGAACACTGCCAGCATATTGTTTCAAACCCTACTTGATGAATTCTTCAAGGAAGAAAAACAAAGGCAGTCTCAGTGTTTGTGCAAAGGTGCACACCAAGAATAGGGCCACAGGAAAGCTCCCGATGAGATATACACAAAAACTCATGTTGTTGACAAAAGAATAGATCAAGAGTCACATCCAAGGTATAAAAAGGTTACTTGTTGCAAACATTGCTTTTCTATTCAGAATTTAGTGAACGTAAGGAACCTAAAGTTAAAATATCATCCAAAGAATTTTCTCCAACAATAGCTTAATAAAGATCTTCAGTCAATAAGAATTTAAATCTCGTGATAAACTGTGATGCTTTATTTCACTGGGCATATATTTTGCTCACTTTCTCCTTAAACAAAGTATTTATTATCAAGTTCAAAATCCAGGTCAGCATGGGGCATAAGAAAGAAGAAAGTGAGATATTTTACAAATTCTTATGGTTCACCACATATGCATGCATCTTGACATTTGGGTCTCATAAATAATACGTCACAGGCAATTAAAAACAAAGTGCACCTGTCTTAATCAAGTGCTGATTTTCAAATTTACTAACATTAAGTCCCCAAATGCCTCCAGCAGATGGTGCTCTAGGACACCTACAGTGTGTGTTACGTCTAACCTTACTTTGGCAAGACAAAGAATAAGGATGTATCAGTGGCTTCAATAAAACATATTAGGCTTTATGACAAAAAGAACGTAATTCCTAAATATGTGCACAAAAATACATATGCATAAGACATGTGCACAGAGGCAAGCAGTAAATATTTCATACCTGGATGATACTACTTTTGTTATGGATTTGATGAGTAGTCTATGTATATCTGGTATTTATGCTCATATGGCAAGATCATCCTAAATTCATTAAAAAAAAAATTAGAATGCCTTATAAAGTTAGAATTCATTTTTAATTATAGCAAGAATGCCTCATTAGGGTGATACTAGTAAAATTAACAACAGTAGGATTTACGGTAATGACTTAAGTGATTGATGAGAGTATAACAAAATGAAGTTTTAGACAGAGAAAAAAAGCAGGGCAGCTATGGCATACAGTACTTTAAAAAGCAGCTCTGTGGTCTGTTAGTGCTAGCCTTATGGTTAATAAAACCTTCTTTCTAATTAACGGTGCTGAAATATTCTTAAAGAACAGAATCCCGGTGTTATGAAAAAAAACTTAGCTTTTTCTTTCTTTCAGTAGACGCCATGCCCATAAAGAAGAAAGCTGACATAGATTAGCATGTCTGATTGCAACAAGGAAAAAAAATGCCACCTTTCAATCAAATCAAAACCAGAACGTGAGAATGGAAAACTACTTTACCAAATACTATACACACAAATCTACACAACCAACCTCACTCACAGTCAGCAACATCTGCTTCTAAAGCTAATCAACTGTGGTTTTAAAAAAATCACTCAGATAGCTAAAAATACTTAAATACTTTTAATAAGCATTTAATTTGAATTTTATGGTCTATCAATACAATATAAAATGGTGGATAAATAACAATTTTGGAAATTTTCATCTTGCTTGTAAGATAATTTCAAAGTTTAAAAATATTTGTCAACTGAATGTATTGGGCAGCATTTTCTCCATTTTGAAGGAAAAAGGATTATTTCAGGAAAAGCATTTTGGTGGACAAGGTTTGGTTCAAAAAACACACAGAGTACTCGGGCAGAGATATGATTCCAAACAAAAACATCTTTCATTGAAATGTTCTTGGTTGATTTTATTTTTTAAAGTCACAACTAAATGGAATCCTATGTTAATTTTATTTTCCTGGAGAAACTTCATTCCACAGAAGATAACCCGCACAAGACAACAGGCAGAGAAGAACACCCCTCTGCTATTCAGGCGAGCGAGGCTTTGCAACAGAATCCAGATTTCAGAGAACACGCGTATCCCTTCATAAACCCCAAATTTTACCACATAGAGAGTTAGCCTGACTTTGTACAACCAATACACATATTAATATTGGGCAACATGATTTTACAAAATAGTAATAAAGCTATTAACTTTACATATAGCACTAAGGTTTATAGAAAATGCTGTAGGCTATGATCCCAGCAAGTAAAATTATTAGCTTTTTCTCATAATTTTTGAAATAAAAAGCACACAAAATACTTGAATAAGATCTATGAATGCAGAAAAAGCAACACCCTAGTTTTTAAAAAATTTACCTATGTGCCTTCAAGAAAGAAAAGTCTAAATTCAAAAATTTAAGTTGAGGCATTGTGTGCATTTATAGACCACAGTGCAATTACCTATATAAAAGCCTGACCATCTCTTAAAGGACACTTACACTGCATCCAATAGATAGAATACAGGAATAAACACAGCCTAAAATTCCTCATCTGAAAGGCTCTGACTTCGGTGACTGCTTCGTGGAGCCATCAATGAGCCAGAGGCTTATAAAATCTGAACCGGCTTGCATGAATGCTTAAAACACACGGTGAAATGTCTCTCTCTCTCTCTCTCTCTCTCTCTCTCTCTCTCTCTCTCTCTCTCTCTCTCTCGTCATTTTGTTTTGAAAAGCTTTAACTGGCTTATTCATTTTTCTATTCTAATGTGCAGATATTCTCATTATATGAAAAAGTGCCTATTTGTCTTTCTCCCAGATCCACCCTTCAAAGCTAAAGCAAAATTAAATTGGGGTATCAGATACTAGAAAAGGGCCAGAAAGGACGAGGTTCACTTTGAGAAAGGTAATTTAATTTAGTCAAGATACATTACAACTTTCTAAAATTTTTATTTAGCTGTGCTATTATGTTATTCTTTTATTTTTTCTTTGCATTTCCAGCACTGCTAGGAGTTAATGTCCACCATACTGCAGACAAAGAGAGGGTATAGATGAAGTGCTTTATGAAAAATATAGCATTATAATATATACTCTAATGCCAACACGATGGTGTTTGTGTGGTGATTTATTTGCTCTAAGCACCCAGTGCTTCTGATAACACCTCAGTTAGTTCCCATTGTTGCTTTCATTTTGCAGACAAGACACAAGGATCACAGCAAAGCTTAGAACTCAGATATGTTTTACTCTAAACTCCAGAATGTGGTCAATTCTACTTGATTTATTTTTTTTTTTAGAAAACATGTGTGTACAAGCCACTGCTAGGGTGATTCATAATGTATTTAAATACGTAAATACATTTTTCACCCATATGGAAAAGCTGAATATTTCTAGTTTTAAAATATACTTAAATCTATGAAATGTAACAACTATTGCCTATAAGTGTGCTATATAGCTAGTAAGCCTTTAGCTACTTCTCAGAATACACATTGGTAATAACATGAACATGATTAGGTTACATAAAAAAATATATTTTTTATATGTGCATGAAACATCATACACTATTTTAAGGCAAGAGAAAGTTCTTCCTAAATATTTTCTGATAAATAACAAAATGGTATATTTATTATCTATGTCAAATCTAGGTCTGTCTGAGTTAAGTTAGTGTATCTCAATAACAGAATTTACAGACACAGGAAAAAAATAAATTGAAAGTAGTCACTCATCCTAAAAGGCCAGAAAGGAGAGTGAGCCAAAGGTAGGGGTCCATAATGAAAAGACCATGAAGCACCTTTCAAAATAATGTGAAAAATAATTCCTGAAGCTTACATATTTTAAAATGTTATCATAGCTGTATCTAAACTGGACCTGTCTGCATACACATGTGAAATACACACATGTACACACTATCCCCCATACAGACACATTAAAGTTGATCTGATCACAAAGACTATTGTCCATAGCATTGCAGCCTTATTTCTTATATTCAATTTGTATGGAGACAGATCTGCGCTTTGACTAAAATAAGAAATATACAGTAGAGGTTCACTGAATAAAAACCACACCAACCAAACACAAACAAAGCAGAACCAGCTCTGATAAAACACTTTGCAAATACTTCTTTTAAAATTGTATTGGCTTTCAATTATAAAGTTTCACTTTCATATATATAATATACATTTAATAAGCACAACTAAAAGAAGTCAACCCAAAATACGATAGACTTAAATGTATTCAGACTGTTTCATAACCTGGGGCTGAGTGACAGATGTACCGCAGGATTCAGGTAAAGTAATCAGCAACAACACGATCCTTCCTTAGCCAAATACATTGCAACTTGCTTTAAATTAAGAAACTGTAAATATTTAAGAGCAGCTAAAAAGCTCCACCTTATGAAGTAAAAATCTAAAGCTATTTTTGCAGGAACTTTTCAGTGTTGTCATAATCATTTTAATTAAATTCTCATTTTTCAGGTGGTCCGTTTAATTGTTTTTTCCTAATTCTTAATGTGTTTTTCTAAAGCCATTTCTTTTCTGCAGCTGTGTGAGATTGGTTTTAATGGTAGCTGCTTCCTTTTTTGCCTTCTGTGAATTACAATTTTAAATGGTTACACATTTTTTGTTTTACTGCCTTCAGCATAGTTTCATAAAGACGTTTAAGGCTGCTGCTGAACATTTTCATTTCCCATCTGAAAAACCAAGAGCCATTTGAATATTCCATATTGGCCTTTTATGACCTGCTTTACCTTTTAATATGTAAATGAAAGCATATTTTTTATAAAGAATGGTTTGTTTCCATGAAATTATAATTTTGCTCTTTTAAAATATGAATTCAATAAACAAGATAATATATGATTATTCTTTATATGCTATATCTTACTATTCGTGAATGAAACACCTCTATTTTATGTGATGACAGCCATTTACAACGAAGAACTAGCATTTTCAGATCATAACAATAACCTATAATGTGAAAAATGAGGTTTCACACTTGGATTTGAATTATCAGTGGTCACAAAATGTCAATAATGAGGCTATTTAGACCTTTCTTAAATTTTAACTAAGAAATTAAAACTACTTGATGATGCAGTTTCACTTTCACCATGATATAAAAGGTAACTTTACTACAAACTGTTATTACATTTCACTTGTAAAAGTTGTAAAATAAATTGTACTTACTGCCTGGGTTATCTCCAATCCCACTGCTTTTCCCATTCCAGTACCAGAGCAAAAGGGTTGCGTCACGTGACCC
Source organism: Murina feae (assembly GCA_004026665.1). Classification (NCBI taxonomy): domain Eukaryota; kingdom Metazoa; phylum Chordata; class Mammalia; order Chiroptera; family Vespertilionidae; genus Murina; species Murina feae. The sequence continues at coordinate 27,016 of PVJC01002711.1, read as the reverse complement.
GGAGAGAATGTAGCAATTTCCCCCAATATAGGACTCAGAACGAGTGAGGCAAGTGACGACATCCCAATGGCCAAAAACAACTTGGATCAATTTTCCTGAAACACAAAACAATATTCTTTAAAATTGCTATACAATTAAAAAAAAATTTCCACTCATCATGAACATTTCACTTATAAGGTAAAAAACTCAGCTTCTGATAATTCAGATTTTATAATAAAATTTGATCTGGTCCAATCTAAAAGTTTTCTTCGGATAGTAACACAAACAAAAAAATAAACTGTGATGATAATGTTTTGAAAGGCAAAAACTATTTTCAATTCAAACCCTGTAATATTTAAGAACTATGACATCATCCTCCCATATAATAAAGAGCTAATATGCTAATTAGACCAGATGGTGGAATGACTTTCTGGAATGACCTTCCCAACAACCAGTGCGCAGGGCCACAGGGCCACGAGGCAGCTGAGGCTGTGAGGGCTGAGCCCCTGGCACGAATTTCGTGCATCGGGACTCTAGTATCATTATAATAGCTACTATAAATTACAAATGAATCATATCTACTGACGGAAGTAGGCCTAGGGAACCCTTTTTGTGAACCATTTCAACATTTTCTTAAGTTATTCTATATGATTCAAAACACAACAAAACTTAGTTGCCTTTTGAGAAGTACTCTATACTTCAGAATTCACTAATACAAATCCCTCTCTGACTTAGTAAAGATTGAATGCATTTTAATGTGTTTTTTAAAATTGGGATTACATGAATTAAGTTTTGCTAAAAGGACTAATATACTGTGATTGCAATTTGAACCAGGTCACTATTTCTTTGTTTTAATTTCATCTGAATGATGAAAATTTCCTGGAGGGGAGGTGTTGATAAAATTGAGATTAAGGCAGTTTATCTAAACTAATGACTTTGGGGGGGCATAGAGGGAGAAGAAACCCAGTGAACTTACTATGTATCTAGGGCTTCAAATAGAGGATGAATTGTTCACATAATGGTCTCAGAAAAAAAGTAAAGCCCTACTTATTAGAATCTTTGTTTTAATTAGATATTTACAATTCACACAAACTTGTCCAAAGAATTAAATACCCAGAGATCTTCCCTTCCATTCCTATAGTTTCTAGCCAACATTTGCCTTTGAAATATTTGAAGAATCTAAAAATGAATGTCATAGAGTATCTATCCTTAATGTTCACCATGACTTTTTATTTTTTATAAATGTTTCAGGGGTCATTTGAACATAACTCAAATGTTTAAGGAAAAAAGACACTAAGCTGAAAAAAAAGTTTGCATGCTTAACTTGGAACATACTATAACCTATTCAAAAGCCTCAGGTCTCAATTAAGTATTGGCATCTACATGTAATTAACTTTTTAAGATAATAATAAATACAACTAAAATATTTACATTAACTTGTTTTAATTTTTTATTTTAATAAATGTAAAGCTTATTTTAAGTGCTGCAAATTTAGAAATAAAACATTGAAATATACTTGTTCTAAATCAAACGAAAAATCAAATACAGTGTTTCCACTCTTGCACAAAGACTACTACCAGTAACTTAAAAATCAGATTCATTTCAGTCTAAAATTGCAAAATTAATGAAAACACTTTAAACATTTTTTTTCCTGTGAATAAAGACTTTGGTAAAAGCAGGTGTTTTAATCGCAAAATGTTAAAAATGTTCATTTTTTAATTTCTTCAGTCTTTTAAACTGACATTAAAACATTTCTTTTTTAAATTAGCTGTATCATAGTAAGAAGAATTCAAGACTTTGTAGAATAAAAAGTGTGTGGGGAGAGCAAATAAATATGAAAAAAAGTAATAATTTTCCCATCATTTACAATTTTCATTCTGAACAAAGTGGAGGTTTAGTGTGAAATAGGTGGGCTGAAATTAGAGGCAGGGCTTTCAAAGGGCAAGAGAGACGTTACGTAGGTCACTCTTAGCCCAGGTTAGAAAACAGAAGGTTAAATCAGTGAGTTTAACTACTAAAGAAACAGGACCACAATATTGTGATTGTTTTGATCAGGGACTTCTGGCTCAGCCTGTACCTAAGTGCTGAGAGCGTGCAAACTAGGAGTGACTTAAATAGGTCATTTAGAATAGGCTCATTTAAGATTAGACACCCATCAACTCAGTGGGCCGCAGGAGTGAGATGAGTGAAATTACTACAAGTGGCTAAGTGAAGTGTGTGGGGTACATGGCGCAGAGGAAACCAGAGCCCTCCACGTGCACCTGGCACTTGCAAAGGAGCAGCTACTCACTCGGTAACTTGTGTAATTTCTAGCTCATGAGAGGACAAAGTAAAAGCTGTATCTGTAAATGTGGGATGGAGTACAGAATAGTGACAGAATGATCCGAGATTCATTATTAATTCTCATCCGTTGAGTCATCACTCTGCATCTAGAATATCAGTGTCAGGAAAATGGATACTCGCTCAAGTTTCTTTTCCAACTACAATCTCCTAGTGTTTTAAATTTTGTCCCAAAGGTTATCACAGTGATTTTCCATTCAACAAACACTAAGCACCTACTAAATGCCAAGCAGGAGGCCTTCTCACATCTGTATAGTGGTAAACAGACATGGCAAATAGACGTGGTTCCTGCCTCCAGAGTATTGACTGTCTAGTAGGGCAGACAGACATTAAACAAACACAGATATATAATTAGGAACAGTGATTAGTTTTATATAAGGAAGAGTGCAGGGTAGGATTAGTGGGAATAATAAGTAGAACTAAAGTATACTGGGCATCAGGGAAGATAAAAATGAGCGAGTGACATTTAAGTATTAATATATAAAGGGTTTCATAGTTTACTACAAATTAATCTTACTCTGTACAATGTATACTTTAAGCTCAACTCTGAAAAACATTATTTTTTTAAGTTTACTTTTTCCTGTTCTGGCAGCCTTTCTCAGTGATATTTGTTATTGCTACGAGGCTGAAGTTCACTCCTCCTAAATAAATCACAGCATATAAATATCTGCTGCTCTTTTGGTAAATTATTTTCTGATAATCTCATAAGTGTTCCTCAATCTTTGTTTTTTGTTTCCTTTAATACCAGTCCACCTCTCCACACACTAATATCAAATATTACCACAAGCACTAGAATATCCCTTTTTTGACAGAACAAATTTTCTAGTTAATGTTTTATTTGACAGCTGTGCTACAAATAAAAAAAATTCAAGCTCAGGACTCCACACCACTGAATCTAAAATGCGGCCTGAAAATAATTCCCACTGCTGAGGGAAGGTTTTATTGTTGCCTCTGCTGTTCTGGTTGTGTCCTGAAAACATGATTTATGTTAAAAGAATTTCCTGTTACAACCGTGTTTCTTTCCCCTCCCCATCCCAAACCTAATAAGAGAAGGATTCTTTTTTTTTTTTTTTTTTTTGCTTATGTGCTAAAATATAATTGAATTCAACACTCATGATAGCTTAGCAATTATTATTTTAAATTTATATTTATTGTTGAAAGTTTTACAGATGTCCCCTTTTTAAGCCATTATATGTTATTGATCATAAAATTTTCCCCTTGCTTCTCTGCCAAAGTTAGGAGAATATATTTAATATTCCTATTGTCATGTACACATATTGTAAGGCACATAGTTATCCTAATTGAAATTATTTTAAATAAAACTAGCATCCGAGTTCATTTGTATAAAAGATATTAAGAAAGATATGAGGACTATCATTTGAAAAATGGGATAAGGACACCTGTCCTGTTTCACAGGTATTGTGAGGCTAAAACAATATGCATGTGAAAGAATTTTGTAAGTTCTAAAGAACTGAGTGTAAGAATTATCTTAATTATAACTATTTCATAAGGTCAATTTTACAAATATTAATATCCAATGCCTTTTTAAAATGATATGAATGGACAATAAACTTAAGAGCCCTCAAACGTCAAAACCAAAGACTTACATAATATGCAATTGCATTTAAACAACATTCTGGAAAAGGCAAAATCCTAGAGATGAAGACTAGATCAGTGGTTGCAAAGAGGTTGAGAGGGGAAAAGAGTTGACTACAAAGGGGCAGCACAAGGGATTCTGGGGGTGAGAGCTGCTCTGCACCTCTCTTGTGGTGGTAGCTATGGAACTCTGTAGTCTGCCCAAACTAATGGAAATGTACACCATATAATGAAATTTACTGCATATATATTCAAAAAATAATTTTCAAAAATGTGTGAAAAACCATGTGCAATATGAAAGGATGTTTAAGAAAATCTTTAAGAGTATGAAGCAATTTTAATCTGAAAATTTGTGGAAACAGGAAGCACAATTTGAGGTCAAATAGTGCTAGTGTTGTCATTACCATACGGTGAAAAGGTAAAGGTTTAAATTTTGTCATTAAATCACAGAAAATTCATTATAATTATACAGCTATTTTAGGAAAACATATCAATCCCCATTGCATTTTTAACGAATTCTAGAGGAGTTTTAGCTTCAACAGTAATCAACCTCATAGACCTAAACATGTAATAAAAGCCCAATTAATCAGAAGAATTTGAATGATGAGGTTTTCTTTCTGGACATACAGAATAAATATGCAAATTATTTAAAAAAAAACCCTTTATTATCAATTCCATTAAATAAAACATAAAAAAAATTCTGCCTAAAAACAAGTTGTAGGGTTTACTGTAGGAACAGCACATGTTAAACTATTTTCCTTACTCTTTTATAGCTGTTACAATATTGTCACCAAAATACACTTAGGACAAACTCCTTCAATACTAGCAATTATCTTTCCAATACACTGTACTTACTAAGGCAGAAGAATGGACTCACACATTTTATAAACATCATTAATAAGACTGAAAGATGACTTGCTGTAAACCATTTAATAAACTAGAAATTTCGGTGAGAAAGAATTTTCCATTCCCACATTTAAATCAAGTTATTTGTAGAGCCTTGCTTTAGCTGAAATATGTACTTCCACAGTATCCTAATGCATTAATATCTCATTTTAATTATTTTTAAATATTCACCTATATACTTACTACATGTTAATTTAATCTTATAACAATTTCTAAAATATTTTAAAGAGACTCCATGAAATTTTCCAATGTTTCTACATTTCCTAGATGCAAAAATATACATGCATTTATTGGATCAGGTCTCCTGTCATAATTCCGAGCTGAGTTTGGTTTGTCCTGCATGCAAATGAATATATAGACTTAAAATTTTATATTTTAACAAGAGCTGTCATATAAAATCAGTAGTCAGCTACTTTTCTTCATGATGGTATAGATTTCAGCAAGATTCTATGCAGAATTGGGTGGATGAAGATTTCTACTCCCAAGAAATACACCTAATGAGAATTTTCAGTAGGGAAAAAAATCCTTTAAATAATACAAAAGTGGGAAAATACACACACACACGCACTTGTCATAAGATTATGCAAATACATGTGCATATGGTATTTACATATCATCATTTGGGTGACTATACCATCTACTATAAAAAGCTGCCTCTTAAAAACATGCTGAAGCTAACTTAATGGTAGACTATATAGTAGACTGGGGAAACGTGTCTTTTTCTTATTTTATAAATGTTAGAATCATGTAATTTTGGGAAGGAAGAAGAGGAGAAAGCATTCTCAGTGTCTCAATGTTACTTACAGAAACTTTAGTTCGCGGATGAAGAAAGTAACAGTTACCTGTGTCTGTAGAATAGACTCGGAAACTTTTATCCCAGAAGCCGCAGACGAGGATGTAGCGGTTGTCAGAAGTGATGACAAAGCACTGGGAATGGACTTGAATACTCTGATCTAAAAGGTCAGTGATCTGCCTCCTGTGCATTCCTGTATTGCTGGCTATGAGAACAGAGGAAGAAAAAATAAGCTTACTAAACCCACATGTGCAAAGAAATCCTATAGTCTGTCATGCTCAGGATAGGGGGTGAGGGAGGAGAGGCATGTTCCAGGGTAGGAATACTTGATCTTTAATTTTAAATACAGTAATATTTGAAAAACCAAATAGGAAAACACATCCGAATGCTGGAAGAATGTAGGCAGCTAAATTGAACACCTCAGTAAGAAATTTTGCCTAGAGGAAAGAAACAATAACATGCTACAATTTAAAAAGAGTGTGCGACTCCCGGAACACGCTTTCCAGCTCTTGGGCAGGACCAAACTAGATTACAATCTGCAGATTGCATCACGGTTAGGTTTGTGTTTCTGACAATCTTATTACACCTATCACCGTGAGAATGGATTCGTGTTGTGACAATCCATTACCTTTAACTTTTTGTCTCAAGGAAGAGATATTAGAATTTAAATGTCATATAGCTGAAATATTGTAGCATCTTGTACTACCTTGGCTGTAACAGGTCTTTAATTTGACTAGATGTGAACTCCCCTTCCCCCTGTTTACAGCTGTACTTGCATGTATGGAAAGGGGAGAATGACTATTTATTTAAAGATAGTTGTAATTGAAAAAGTCAAAGCACAGCACGCGGCCACTTTCTTACCCCTTGTGTAAGCAATAAAACAAGACAGCCTGGCAGTGTGTTTTCAAAGTGCTACAGAGCACCAGAGATGGGGTTTGTCACAAGGTACAAGGTCAGACACGGAGCGACATTAAGCATGCAGGAAGAGTAATAATCCTCTAGAAACACACTATCAAGTATGTCATTATTAGAAAAGGAATTTTCACCAAGGTGCCTTTTTTGGCATTATGAGGCCAGCCAAATAGAAAGCTTTGTTTCTAGTCATCTCAGGGGTATTTCACACCAACTTTCCAACATAAACAATAATTCTTACATTGCTAAAGAATCTTGATTGTATCAGAAATTGGAGCAAACAATATATTTCTGCATCGGATTATTACATATTTTGTATTACAGTCTGTCGTTTTAAAAGTACTGTAAGTGCATTATTGATAAAAATAGGAAAATATTTATGTTATATTCATTGTTTAAAATAACTAAGTTAATGTGGCCAACTTAATGGAAGGCTCAGAGAATAATACAGATGAAAAATGTGTTCAAAATACTCTCCAGTGCTCTGCTGGGAACGCCTGGGGACACAGAGGACTAAAATATTCCCTGCCTTCAGGGCATTAAACATGGCAAACATATGCATGTGTAATACTGCAGAATTCTGCTAGTGTCCGACTACATAACTTCACTATAAGGTTATTAGATAACTGTTTGATAATGGGATTCACATTCTGTTGGTGAGTAATGGGCTAGAAAGTAACAGCAGTAGTTAAAAGGGCAGGTTTCCAGTTTCGGAACATTCCTCCATGCTTCCACACTCAGGGAAGTTACTGGCAGATGAGAACTTTTATGGGTCTCACCCTGTATCACTGAGAGACATTAGTATCCCACTGGAGTGAAGCTGTGGGATACAATTTCGTTGTTTTTTAATCCCAAGAAACCTCGTCTTTAAAAACAAGGTAGGTAGTAGTTTCTAGACTGGTTATTACTGTATTTTATTCCACATGAAAATTGTAAAAAATGTCAGTTTTTTCTCAGTGTTTATATGACTTTTGCTCCTATGATATAAACTTTGATACTGGTCTCTTTTGAGGTGTGATCTCTTGGGAGGACCTAGCTCAACAGATCTGGGCATGTGCGTATTTTGAATTGAATGACCACAAAATGCCAACGGATTAAGGCTATTTATTGCCCGTTGAGCATTCAGATGAATTATTTTATAACAATCAGGTGCTTACTTATAAGTTAACATTGTAACATCTATCTATCATCTACCTACCTACCTAATTTATACAACCTATATAACCTACATATTTCACAACTGCCTTTCCTTTATCTTATTGTTTTCTCTGGCATACCTCCTGAGATTCAATGCTGAAAGCATTTTTATGTAATGAAAATTTGGTAAATTTATTTGCCTAATAAGCAGTCTTCTAACTTGGGTGTGCATACCCGTGGGGACTTAAGATTTCCCCAAGGATACACAGGCACAGATGGTTTTAAGGGAATCAACTTCTAGTTCAACTTTTATATGTTCTCTCGCCTGAAACAGGTTTGCCTAAGTACTCCTTTATAACCACGCCTTTCACATGCTCTTCTTCCACTAGATAAAATTAAGGCATATTTATTTCCTACCTAGAATCTTACTATGGTAAGATTAGGATATAAGAACCTCTTAAAAGCCAAAATATTGGAAAATTCAAAATACTATAATGTGATGCTGAAAAGTGAATGTGTAGGTAGCAAATCATTCTGAAGAGCAGGTGGTTTCCAATTCAATGCTTTCAATCAAATGGAAGGAGCATCTAATCAGACTGTCAATTGATAGATCATTAAAAATAAGTTTCAGTGACAGATTGCTAAAATGGCTGTTGAATGATAGACCATAAGGATACTTTTTAATAGACCACTATATGAATGTTCTCACATAACCCAGAAAGAGCTCAATGATTTGAGTGACATTATTAAAACAAAACTCTTTCTTTTTCCATTTATTTGCTCATGTGAGTGACATTCATCAGAGTTTCCACCCATAACAAAACAAACAAACAAAAAACAGAACTGTTGACAAATCCTGTCCCATGCAGCAACAAGTAATATTCATCCATGAACACAGGAGTTGTTTCATTAAAAACATATTTCTAATAAATGTTTTTTATGTTTCATAATGTCTAAAATGTTTAATTTTCCATTAATTTTAAAGTTATAATTATATAGGGGAAGTAAAATGAAAATATAAATTCAAGATGAAAAAGAAATAATGTAAAATTTTCAACTAGAGATTTTTATACATTTTTAAAAAACAAAATGTGATTCCTTTTCATATTTAGATTCCATTGGAGATATTTAAAATGTTCTACACTTTGCAACTATTTAAACTTGTGATGAAACTGTTCAGCTGTCAACTTAAAAGCGTGTGGGAAGGTACATGGTTGTAAACTATTATTTTAGGAGATACAAGAGCAAACAATGTGATGACCAGTGAACTGGAGCAGAAAAGAAAACTATGGCCTACAGGCCAAATGTGACCCATGTCTGGTTTTGTATATACACTTTTATTGGAACACAGCAATGCTAATTTGTTTACACATTGTCCATGGCTGCTTCTGTGTTGTACCAGTAGAGTTAAGTCCCTGGGCCTGAGACCTTAAGGCCCACAAACCGTAAAGTATTTACTATCTGGCCCTTCACCAAAAATGTTTACCTATGCTTCCTCATGGGTTGTTACTGCCAAATTCATTTAATTATAGACTTTATACTATAGGATATTTACTGTCAAGTTTTAAGGTAAATAGTAAGTCTATACTTCAGAAATAACGCTTTAAATGACTTGGCAAATAGGCTTTATTATTTTTCTGACTTTTAAAACTTTACCAAAGTGAGCATTTCAAAATTTTTTCAATATAGGGCAAATCAAATCTACTCAAAGTAAAACAAGATTTAGAAAAAAGAGTAGCATTTATCCTACATATAGATAATTATTTCTTAGATTTCCACTTATATTTGGGGAAATGATAAATGACTTAGTTTAGAGTTTAAGATTATGTTAGCTCATCTTGATAGTTTATCTGCAAATCTTGGCCATTTAGCTCTCTGGTGAAACAATGGTTTTAAACACAAAAAAAGGATGACATTCACACAATGAATATCTTGAATTTCAAAATACTACATCAGCTTACTCAAATGCTGCATTTAAAGACTTTAAAATCCTAACAATGTATTTCTGCCAGGGAAATCTGACAGTCATAATGTAAGCACCTATAATAGTAGTATACCCCATAGTTATGCAATTAACTTTTCTTATCCTAAAAGTTATTGGATAGCATTTTTAATGCTGAAGGTTAAATTCTTAGTGAAGCCACATTTGAAATCCCCACCCATGAGGATGAAGAATACTAAAACTAGCGATTTTAACTAACCTACTCAAAAGGCAGAACTGCAGTAAGCATTCTGAGTTACCTGCTGCCAGGACTCATTTCATCCCCAAGGCTCTTTCTGCTCCTCCCTTTTCTTTTTCTTTCCCCCTGAACAAATTTAACCTCCAATGGCAATTTATTGGGCTGTAGGACCCTAGGAAAATGAATACGAATATCTTAACACTGCCATTGGCTAGGCAATATATTTCTACTTTGAAACTGCTCTGCAATTGCCCATTAATCCCCTCCGAATGAACAGAGGGTCCAGGAAGAAAGGATTGATCTCCTTTAATGATGAAACCTTGGCACTACAGTTTTATTTTTCACAACACAGTGCTGCTAAGAACCTCACTGTTATTATGAAAATTTCCCTAGCAAAGGAGCTCCATCACATTACTGGGGCACCAATTCATCATAACGCGCCTCGCTCCTGCTCATCAACAAGTCTGAGTGATGAAAAGATCCAATATTATCCTGACAGTACTTCATGCGCATTCTCAATCACACATTATTACAGCATCCATATTAATTTTCAGTGACACGCGTCCTAGGCCTGTTCAAATTAGGCAAACCAACGAGGGGGAGTTGATGAAATACCAGCATAGCCACAGCTCATTGCATTCCAATTTGCATGCAAATGGTTTATCAGGAAAATTCCATTCCCAGCAACCAGCAAGTGAAAAACAACTGTAATCTACACTTCAGGGCCACCATACAGAGCTTAATGAATCGCAAAGAGAGAAGGAAGTGACAGACCTATGAGAGGATCGATTTCCACTGGCAGCTGGTATGGCTGGTCTTGTACAGCACCTTGATGAGCTGGAATTCACAAAAGATTTTAAAAAAGCATTATTTTCATACATAAACTACATAAAAATGCACAAGTCAAATCTTATGTACAATTGTTTCCAAACCCAAATTATATAGTTTTGTGAAATTTAAGGGGGGGAAAAATCCAGGTGCTTTCCTGGCGAGCTTATTAAACATTTATTTTAGATTAGTGCTGTTCTGAACCTGTGCCATCACAGTGGCTCCAGTCCTGGGCCATAAGCTAGAGCAGATGCTTGACTGGCAACCTCTGATGCTGCAACAAAACAAAATTAAGTGGTAAAGAGCACTGAAAACAAAATGTGACAACCATCTGCTGACTGTAGCAAATACTATTTTTTTTGTTACTTTTTAAAAGGCAGTTTTGAATGCTGCAGCACAAAGGATCCACGAAAACGTCAATTTATGATGGAGAAAGGGAAGGCTCTACGTCAGGGAACATTTACTGTTTCATCCATCACTTAAAATCAATCAATTGAAAGTTTGAATAAAAATAAAGAAAGCTATCTGCAGATGAATGTTTCAGTTAAATGCATTTGACGGAAATATTTTCCTAAAGGCTTGAGGTTTTTTTTAAAATTAATATTTACTATTTCCATGGTTTCTATTTTAAAATACTCCAAGAAGCAAATGCGTAACAAAAATCAATCCATACTAGAATAGTTGGTTCAGTTCTCAAAATGGCCCTAAAGTCTCAGGCATGCCTTTTTGGTAATTGAGAAGAGATTTTGTAGGCTGTCTCCCGGTGAAGGGCAGAGGTTTTTGGGTAGAGAGGAGGTGTAGGGCCAGCGGCTAGCAATGCAACCTTGGACAAGTCATAAACCCCAAAATGAAGGGTTTGGGATAAATGATCTTTTCAGCTTTATAATTCTGATAGTTAAGTGTTGGGCCCTTTTCCAAATAATTTTCCCCTATGACTCAGCCATTCACCCTGGTTAGTATCTGCCTCTTACAGACTCCAGCATTTCTAAGCTGCTTCGTGGGTATGAAAGCTCTGCTTAAAACCATCTGATTTTAGGAAGTCTTTCTGACTGTCCTTGAGGGGCTGGGGAAAAAATGGGGTACATTCCAATGAGTGTACTACATTCTAAATTTATTATATCACCATTTCTCCTGTTACTAAATACCGACTTTTCAAGGATGTTTGGGAGATAAAATAACTAAGTACAATAATAGCTCTCAAAAATTATAGTTGAGTGTTTATAAGAAATTAAAAAATCATAGGACTCACTCTTTTTTACTGAAGATATTTTCTTTGCTGATTACTGGCTCTGCCAGTAAAGAAATCACAGGACACACACAGACAGGGAATGACTGGGAAAGTGCACCACAGCCCTGATGTACCCACAGTGCCATTTACTCCCAGTAATACCAGTGCCGACCAACACTAGCACCTGGAGAATCTGGCCTCAGAAACGTTAAAACCAAAATGTCAGTGAAAGGTTTTGGAGGTCAACCATCTTTGTCATGTCTCAAGTCCTCGTTCTGCCACTGCCTACCTGTGTGACCCTGGGCAAGTTATGTAGTCTCTGTGTGTTTCCTAATCTGTACCATGGGTTAGAAAGGTTTATTAGGCTAAAGCACATGAAATTACCAATTCCTGACATATTAACTGATTAAAAATGGCAATTTGATATGGTTCAACCTAAATACAGAATCTACATCTTAAGGTTGTTAGGGGAATGCATGTAAAGTGATTAAAACAGTATTTAGAACTTAGAATATGTTCTATCAACATCAGCTGATTCCCCCCGCCCCCCCGAGGTTCTGCAAGGGCTTTTAAATGAAAAGGAAGGGTAAAGATATATATTTTTCTAAATCAAGACTCAGACACAACTGAAGTAAATGACAGGAGCTAGCAGTTTAATCAACAAGCTGTGGAAATCACAGGCTCTCAGAAAAGAAACCGAATCTTTCAATAGTATAATATGAATTTGATATTCATTGAAGAAAACTGTTAGGGATTTTTGACATTCGTTTTAAATCAGGGGTGGGGAATGTCCAGCCTGCGAGCCATAGAAGACCCACAAAATGATTAGGTCTGTCCCTGCCAAAGCAATAAGGGTGACTTAATTAAATGTTTGATAAAATACAGCAGGCTAATTTTTAGGTTGATAATTTTGTACGGCCCATGAATGAGGTTATAAATATCCAAATGGCCCTTGGCAGAAAAAAGGTTCCCCACCAGTGCTTTAAATCAAGGCATCCTGACAGGTAAAAGTAACATAAGATAGGATGAAAGACCGGACTTATGTAACTATACCTGAAAGGAGGCACAGAATTAATAATATGGGTGCTGCATTTCTTCAGGTGCAGGTACGAGCATAGCTCAGAACTAGAGAGCACACTGTGGAAAGCCAAGCACCTAGGTATTACCATGTTACCACTCTTTGTGCTTATCTGATAGAGTTGCGGGGCCATACTGTACAGTCAGAAGGTGGGGACAGAAACGATGAGTGGCACAAAGTACAGGCGCAAAGCAGCCTCATTGGGGAGAATTATAGGCAAATAATTGGCAAAATATATGCAGTCCCTGAACTATTGTCTTACAGTAAGGTGAATGGGGCCGGAATAGTAAGGGCTATTCATCAGCACAGGGAAGCTGCCTCTACACCACTTTACGTATCTATAGAAAAGCTGGAAGTTAGGAAAAGGACACCTGACAACCAAGCATAAAGGAGGAAGCTTTACAGTCAGGAAAATGGGCTTGCTCCAAAGGAGAGTCAGGAGCTCGGCAATCGGTGCTTAGCAAGTGGGCCCACACTGAGTCCCAGCTGTGGACCTGATGATACTCTGGCTGAACTCTTTGCTAAGCAAAGTAAAGATGAACAATTAAGGCTTTTCAGCAGATGGAAAGGTTTTCTCTCCTCACACATGGTGTCACTGTTTAAACTGAAGTTCTCAGAGCCGCCACCAGTAGCCACCAGGATGAGCACCATGGTGGCCCTGATGTCACAGGCACTGGGGCTTCCACCAGACCTAAGGGTAGCTACAAAGAATAGGCAAATCCTCTTATCACATTTGATAAATACACCACCGGCATGTTTTTCTCTAATGAGTGGCATTTACATTTAGAGACTCCAAAAATCACATTTGTAAATAAAATTATAATCTTTAGTCCCAAAATATCTATAATAATAAAAGCATAATATGCTAATTAGACTGGGCAACTGAATGACCTTCTGGACGACCTTCCAGATGAAGCCGGGGCTGTGAGGGCTGAGGCAGCCGCTGCTGCTGTGAGGGCACGAATTTCGTGCATTGGGCCTCTAGTTAGTATATATTTGCATATACATTTACCTCTCTAAAATAAATTCACTGGAAGAAAAATGTTTGTCTTGATTTTTACCTTCTGAACATTTTCTGAAATCTGTTCTCTAATCAAATATTGGCATTCATTTTATTTCTAATGGCCAGAAAAATGTTCTGTCTCTAATAAATTCTGATACCAACACAGATTCTTCATCATGGGTACCTTACTGAGCATAGTCAGTGTGCCAAATTTTTGTTTGAATGTCAATTCAATTCTATCCCATTATAAAAACTCTTCCATTTAATTTGGCATAAGGCCCTTGTTCAAAACTATATACATATTTTTGCAAACAATTCAGGTATTATACTGAGCAGTGCTTTTACACTTCACAGATTTAATGACAAATTAATAGACTATTAAAATCTATTTTTAAAAACTTCCCACCTTAAACAATAGCCTGTGATGAGGAAGAAATTCAGGAATGTACACACATAACTTTTCTCAGATCAAAAACACGGTACCTCGCCCTAACTGGTTTGCCTCAGTGGATAAAGCGTTGGCCTGCAGACTCAAGGATCCCAGGTTCGATTCCGGTCAAGGGCATGTACCTTGGTTGCTGGCACATCCCCAGTGGGGAGTGTGCAGGAGGCAGCCGATCGATGTTTCTCTCTCATCGATATTTCTAACTCTCTATCCCTCTTCCTCTCTGTAAAAAATCAATAAAATATATTTTTAAAAAAACACAAAAAAATACGGTGCCTCGCTAAGAAAACAAACAAACAAACAATAGCTTGTGGGAGGAAAGACTATAATCTCTAGGACTTGATTTTCCTTTTTAAAAAAGAATTTCTAACTAGTGGCCAAAAGAACAGTGCTAAATCCAGATCCCAACATTCCTGTTCTAATGAGAGGCACTAAATCACAGAGGGATGATCATAAAGTCTGAGTCAGAAAACATGAGTGAAAACCTGGCCCTGTCACTAACTGGCCACATGACACTGAATGAGCAGAGTTCTCTGTGGCTCAGTGTCTCTGCGGGAGAAATGTGGGGCTGGACTAGATAAAGTCTAATGTTGCTTACACTCTGATGATTTATGATTCTAATGGTTACTTCATTATCTTTCCTTCAGCTACCATAACTATTCAGCACTGAATGGAAGAAGAGAATGTACTTAGGTTTCTGTCAGACAATTTAAGTATTTCTTTTTCTAACATCCACACAATACTACCATGTCACACACCAAAAGGCACATAGTAGAGGATCAGAAATGTCTACTCAGTAAGTAAGTGTAAAAAAGGGAACATGTGATAAATAAATGCATAAAACTTACAGACATAATATAGAAACGTTGTTATATTAAAATATGTTAGAAACTAGAGGCCCGGTGCATGGATTCGTGCACCAGTGGGGTCCCTCAGCCTTGCCTGTGCCCTCTCACAATCTGGGACTCCTTGGGGGATGTCAGCCTGTGGGGATTGTACTGAAACTGGCAGTCCGACATCCCCTGAGGGATGTAATAGTGCGCCAAGCGCAGGTGGCTGGGGAGCAGCCTGTGCTGCTCCACTCATCCCAGCCCCACTGTGCCTGCTCCGGCCGCCGCTCAGTAAGCTCGCTAAGTGGTGTGCCCACTGTGGGAGTGCAATGACCACCAGGGGCAGCTCCTGCATTGAGTGTTTGCCCCTTGTGGTCAGTGCGAGTCAAAGCGACCAGTCAACCAGTCATTCAGTCGTCTGGTCATAATGGTTGCTTAGGCTTTTATATAGATGGATAGCTTTTATCTCCTAAGAATAAAAACAAACCACCAGAGGCCAAAGAATACTCTATGTTTCAACATTTGTATTATATGCCTCCTGTGGGACTTTTTTAAGCCTTTCACATTATTAAACATTTTAATTCTGAATAAAGCTTGAAAGTTAAAAAGCTTAATCGTTGAGATATCTATTGAGTAGATATTACAATATCTTTAACCAGTGTTGATCAGTTACCATGCCTTATATAATGATGTTTCTTTTCTTACCAGGAAGGTTGTGCCACTTGTTCACAGCAAATAGCCTGTTAGCGGTGACTGTGATCACAGCAGGAGTCACCAAACCAGGCTGGGTGTTGGCTGCCACGTGAGTGACAGGGGAGTTGGAAGGGAACTTGAGAACCATGATGACATCCTGCTGGGCTTGGTCTGTGAACATCAATGGGCTCTGCAGGAGGAGATACTATTGAGTGGGCATGACAAGACCCAGACATACAAGAAGGAAAAGACAACGAAAAAGGAGAAGAGAAAGGGTGTAGGAAAAGAAGAGGAGACTGTGTTAACACAACTGCAAGTGAGAGCACAGAGAGCAGATAGGCTCCTAGAAATAGCACTTAGGGTTTGCCTGTTTTCATGCATGTCATCAGCTGATTTTTTTGGTGATTAAAGGACAATATATTAACAGAAACACTTTAAAAATCAATAAATTTTATTGGCTGCTTTCCCTCCCCACTCTCATGAAGAACTACAAGAATGATTTGATTTAGATTCCAAATAGGCAAAAAATATTGGGGATCACATTAAACCATACTGCTTGCTAATATGTGTCAAGTACAAAAAATAAATTAAAAAAATGAGAATAGGCAATAGGCACAAAAGCAAGCCAAGGTAATTTCCAAAGATCATCAAAAATTGTGTTGAGTTAGCATGAGGATTTTGACAACCAAATAAAGAGATAATTAAAACAAATATATTTATAAACAATAGTTATGCAACTTGCATGTATTATTTCAGTAGAGAAATAAGTTACAAATTTAATACACAAACTTAATTATAAACGTGTTTCAAAGCAATGCATAATTAAATACCCTTGTAAAAACAATATATTTATATAGTGTACCAAGTCATAAACACTGCCCTATTATAATGCAAATGCCACTATTTTCTGCTGCAGCTAAGAATAAAGTGGAATACCTACATGTCCCTGTCTCTCTGGTAAAAAAAAACTGAAACTCAGAATCTTTGATTTCTCTTCTGAAAAGCAGAAAGTAATTAAAAATGTCACACAAAATACTGTCTGTTCTAATAGCTAGAAACGAAATAAATCTTGAAGACTACTAAGGATTTAGAACATTCCTACAACCTATATGTCATAATCCGAGACATATATAACCTCACTCTGATTTACTGGCTTTATTTATACTTCAGGGGAGCAGGCTACCATGCAGTAATTGCACTGTACATTTTCAGCAATTCTCTTCTACCATGTCTATTTTCTAATAGCTGATTAGTATCATTCAGAACTGAAACGCTTTGATGAAGTGCTTCTGGCTGCTTTCCTATGGCCATATTTCAAAACACCAGGTATATGTAAATGTGTGTAAGCACATATATTTAACATGTATTTGTTCAGAACTGCTAATAAAAAATTAAGTACATTTGCATTTTTATTATCAGTCCTTTTAAAAAAGTTATTAAGAGTACTTAGAAAAACATATTGCACTAAGAATTCCTATTTGCACTCTTTGCATAAAGGTGTAAATAAAGGCAACTAATAAGCTACCCAGACACCCTTCTGAGCAAGTGGCTAAAAGCCAATCAATATTATGAGTTAATCCTCCCTGGATGCTCATTCAATTAAAGGTGTCAGTAATGCCTCATCTGATGTGGCCTCAATTAAATCCAACTATCTGATGGTGTGAAAACACAGGGGGATACAGCAACAGCAGCAACACCAGACAAATAGGCAGCCTTCCTGTGCCTGCTAATTACTACACCTGGTGTATATTATGGCTCATGCACTCAACACAGCACGCCATGGCTTAAATTTCTGCTATATCTTGCGTGGGGTGTGTGTGTGTGTGTGTGTGTGTGTGTGTGTGTGTTACACATGGTTGATGGGAGAACTCATCTGTATGGCATTAAAAACAATAAACATTTGCGCCTTTTATTTTTTAAACCTCTAAAATCAATAAGTAATCTCTGTCATACAAAGGATCTTTTATACAGTTTTAAGGAATTATGGGAAATTGGGTAAAAATGAGAAACAAAGAGCAACATCAAACAAAATCTAACTAGCTATGAAGAAGTCCTGGGAGATCAACCAAAGGACTTTTATGCATGCATATAAGCATAACCAATGGACACAAGACACTGGGTGGTAGGGGAGGTCAGGGGAAGGTCAAGAGGGAAAAAAAGAGACATATGTACTACTCTTTATAATATTTTAAGCAAATATACAGGAAAGGAAGTGAACTTCACCTCAGACTGCCAAGCTTTATTTTTCAATTATGTAGTTTTTTAAATAATATTTACGAAAGTCAATTTATAAACTCTGAGAAAGTCAGAGTACAACATATGTCATAAAGTCTCACTGCAAGGAAGTTGATATGTATTTTTTAGCTTAACAACTCATACTGTAAATCAATTAGACCCAAGTCGAAAAACTCCAATATTTTATGCCCTTAAGAAAACATAGAAAAATCTTCACCGTATAGAAGGAATGTTTACATAGTGACTATAGTGGCAACTTTTGGCCACACGGCCAGGACAAACCACTTTAGACAAGAAGCTGCAGAAACCACCCCTGGAACTGTCCTCCGCATTCTTACAAGGGGCCTCCCTCCAGCCTGTTCCTGCAGTCCATCCTGACTTCATCCACAACATGGGCAAGGAGCAGGAAACTCTCTCCAAGCCGCATCACATCCATGGCTAGTAAGTATGGAGCAGCAGCAACCCCAGCACACAGGGCTGGTCAGCCATGATGGCAAAAGCTACAGAGGGCAGGACAACTGGTGAAACAGGGAGGAGGAAACAGACCTCACCTCATCCTGGGCGTGTCTGTAATCTGAGTCTGAGGCAGAAGTAGGAAATGACGAGGCACATTTCACCCAGTTTTCTCAGATTCAGTGCACATACTGTTGACAACTCTGGTTTCTTTCTAACACACCTTTCCTTCCCACCCACAAATGTATAAGATGAAAAACACAATTTACACGTGTCTGAAAAGGAGTACAGGTTTTCCATTCTGAGGATCAAGCCCCTGGGAGAGATGGTCTTCCATTCTCATATGAACAGGTGCCTTCCCACCCCAGGGCCAGTGAAACTGACCTGCCCAGTGAACCAGTGATCCCTTTGCTGGGGAGGGAGGCTGGCAGTAGGACTCTGGTTGACCCAGTGACCATGGCTGAGCAGTAACCCAGGCAGAATGCCAACAGACCAGCAGCAGGACCTCCGTCAGCCAGCACCATGGCCTGAGTCTCACAAACAAGCTATTACTAAAACTAATTCCAAACCCCAAAATAAATCATCCTTACTGTTTTTATTACTATTTTTATGGCATTATCTCCCATTGTTCTTGCTAAAAGTTCACTTTTTGTGTAGTCTTCTGCTCACTAAAGTCATCCTTTATGTTATTTATATCTGATTTCACCTGTTTAAAAACACTTGGAAAAGATGATGCAAATACTTTTAAATGCTTGTTGTTAATTACAATCATAAATTCATATAACTAGAAAAAAAAGCTTGGAAGAAGAAAGATGATGACAAAGAAGGGAAAAGGGAGAAAGAGACATAGAAGGTGGAAAGAGAAAGAAAAACAAAAAGAGCCAGAGGTAGAAGGGACCATTCATCTCTCCCCTCTTGGCTGCTACAGTCCCCTTCCTAGAATCTGTCAAAATTCTGCCACCTCTGTACCACAACATGGAATCAGAATCTATCTCAAATTACTCACTGTACTTATGGAAAGAGATTGTATATTTCATGTTATTGATTTAAAGCATAACAAACAATCTGTTTTATTGAGGGACAATTTAAGAAAAAAGCATAATACCTACAGTCTGTTCTTTAAAGAAATTATTTCCTTTAATCACTGAAAAATGTAACCCCTGGAATTTCAGGAACTCTAAAAGGAGAATAAGCACATATTTTGCAGTCTGAGTCCATTTCCCTGCTCCTGATTCTGGGTTGGCCTCCCACTTGCTCTGATCAGTGGAACGTGGTATAAGTGATGTGCAAGTTCCAAAGTGAGCTCCAAGAAGTCTGGCAGGAGCATTCTGATGGAATCTGTTCCTCCCAGATGTGCTTGATGATGAAAGACCCCATGGAAAGAGAGGCCTGGACATCTCAGCCTGCCTCCCCCCCCCCCACCCCACCAAACAGTGTGTGAGGGGGTCAGGGTGAGCAGAAGAAATGCCTCAGAATCATAAGAAACACAGATCACTGTTTTATGCCACTAAGCTTTGGATGGTTGAGTACACCAAACCATCATTTTTTCTCCCTCGGGTCCCTGACTCTCAGCAACAATATCATATATATTAGGATTCATTTTAAAATCCCCAAAATGAAAAACATGTTGGGGCAATAAAGAATATAATTAACAAAACTAATATAGAAACTCATAGGACCAAACTAGAAAACAAATCATTCCTATGTCTGGATTTTTTTTTTCTATGTGAGGATACGTGATGGTTATAAACCTGTAAATTCTGTAACACGAAACACGAATGGATGAAACACCAGAGCACTGGAGCAAAGTCTGCTTTCCCAGAGACTCCTGGACTGCACTCGAAATCCTTTGCTGGTTGTTAGCAGGTTAACAAGCATTGCATGAAAACAGGCCTGGGCGGGGCGGGTGTGATGGAGACTCTCAAGTACAAGGAAAGACTATTAAGGATGTCAAGTGTGGTCTCAAAGAGGCGAGAACCGAGGAGAGTGAAAGCACCACTTACCACTTGCATGGCGGAACTTCGGGGAGGATGGGGTTCTATGAGTAACTGAGAAGGCGTCTGTCCAAAGCTTCGGATTTGAGCTTCAACAGCCTGAAAAAGGCATGGGCAAGTTTGAGGGTTAAGAGGTGCTAATCACAGGCAATAGAACCACAACTGTCACCTGGAAATGTCATTCCATACTTCTGGCTTGTTTCATGCTGAAAATCAGCCTTGTGTTTCCACAGTGGGCCTGAGCACCTGGCAAGGGCATTGAGGGTGAGGTCATCCCTGTAGTACTGTGGGAGCCATTCCTGTAAAATCCTGCACAACTTTCTCATCTCGCTCAGTGATATGAAACAGAAACCAGCTATTACAATCAGAAATTGTCCTTTTTGGCTTCATTTCTGTTTTCTTGCATTTTTTTTTTCTGCTTGCATCATCCCCGATGACTAAAGCTAATCTTTTACAGGTATAGAGAAAACCCATTGTGGCTTTGATTCTAGGCCCTATTTCATCCTGGACAGTGGAAAGGAGGAAGAAAGCAACAGCACCTGTGAGAATGGTTTGATGCTATTAGTTTTGCCATAGAAAGAGCATTATTGTTGACAGTCTCTTTGAACTTAGGTGGCTAACCAACAAAGTAAAAGCCATATGTTGCATCCAAGCATGCGATGGTTAAACCAGAAACTAAACATGTGTGTTATGTGTGTGCCCTGTTCGAAAGCTGTGTGCATGCACCCTGTGCAAGGCACTCCCCTCCCAGGCTCTCCTGCACACCTCCACAGATACTCATTTCCCATCACCAATGACTCCCCCAGCAGGGAAAATAGAAAATGCCAGATGCCATCACTGTCTGTAATTATTTTATTTGTTTACTTGTTTATGTTGGATTCCTCCATAAGCTGGTCAAATATATGCTATGCAATGTGTGAGGGGAGGGTGAAGCAAAGATATATAAAGACTACTTTTACACCTCCCCAGTCAGTGTTCTTAACTTCCAGGGTAACAGGATGAAGAAAACCCCAGATTCATAAAAGAATATATTGTATTAGAGGCCCAGTGCACGAAAATTTGTGCACTCGGGGGAGGGGGGTCCTTCAGCCTGTGCCCTCTCACAGTCTGGGACCCCTCGGGGGATGTCCACCTGCTGGCCTTAGGGAGCGGGCCTAAGTTGGCAGTCAGACATCCCTCTGGAAGCCTGGGAACCCTTGGGGGATGTTCACTTATCAGCAGGGAGCAGGCCTAAGCTGCAGTCAGACATCCATAGCGCTGCTGAGGAGGTCAGAGAGTCTCCTGCCACCACCGCTGTGCTATCAGCTGTTAGCCTGGCTTGTGGCTGAACAGAGCTCCCCCTGTGGGAGCGCACTGACCACCAGGGGGCAGCTCCTGCATTGAGCGTCTGCCCCCTGGTGGTCAGTGTGTGTCATAGTGACCAGTCATTCCCAGTTGTTTTATTATATAGGATAGAGGCCTGGTGCATGGGTGGGGGCCGGCTGGTTTGCCCTGAAGGGTGTCCTGGATCAGGGTGCGGGGCCCTGCTGGGGTGCCTGGCCACCCTGGGTGAGGGACTGAGGGCTGTCTGCAAGCTGGCCACAGCCCCTTCTGGGTGGGGGTGTCCCGCTGGGGTGCCTGGCCAGCCTGGAAGAGGGACAGAGGGCTTTTTGCAGGTTGGTCACACCCCCTTCAAAGTGGGGGGTCCCCACTGGGGTGCCTGGCCAGCCTGGGTGAGGGGGCTGATGGCTGTTGGCAGGCTGGTCAAGCCCCCTTCAGGGTGGAACCTCACTGGGGTGCCTGGCCAGCCTGGGTGAGGGGGCTGATGGCTGTTTTCAGGCTGGCCACAGCCCCTTCAGGGTGGGGGGGTCTCACTGGGGTGCCTGGCCAGCCTGGATGAGAGGCTGATGGCTGTTTTCAGGCTGGCCACAGCCCCTTCAGGGTGAGGGTGTTCCTGCTGGGTGCCTGGCCAGCCTGGGTGAGGGGCTGAGGGCCGTTTTCAGGCTGGCCATGCCCATGGACTGGAAGCAGGTATCTGGGATTTATTTATCTTCTATAATTGAAACTTCGCAGCTTTGAATGGAGCTCAGGGCCGGCAGGGCAGGCGGGAAGCTTGGCTTCCTCCATCACCAGGGGCAATGCAAGCCTCCTGCTCGCTCCAACTCCAAGGCTTTCTGATGGAGTGATGGAGTGAGAGTGTGATGGTTAATCTGCATATTACTTTTTTATTAGATAGGATGTTGATCATGTTATTTGTTCAAAGCCTAAGAAAACGGGTCTTCAATTTTTATATATTCTGCAGGGCTGTAGTAAATTAATAAATCATAAACAAGAAAATATAATAATTACCCAGTAATAATTTCCTTTTTTTCTTTGAAGAGAATACCACTAATAAACTTTTACAATGAACTTGTATGAAATAATGAGCAAGTCACTCATTTATGCATTCAATGATCATCAACTATGTACACATACAGGTCTCAATGTTTGAAGAATGTCTTTCTAATATAGGAAACAGGGTAAGTGTAATAGGATGTTTGAATAATAGTTGGATGCATTCAGTCCAAGAAGTTCAGGCATGTTCTGTGACTTGTGTGGGCAATAAGGACTGGGAAGCAGCTCTATGAAGGGGTATGGTGGAGCACCCTGGGTTTTGAAGTCAAACAGACCACGTGCAAATCCTGAATCCACACCACTTATAAGCTATGTGACCTAGGGTAAGTTATTTAATTTCTCTCAGTTTCTCTTTTCTCTCCTGTAAAATGTGAATAAGCATAGTACTCACTTCATAGTATTATATTATGGATTAAATGATACAACTGTAAAAATACAGCACAGTGCTTAGTACAGATTAGATGTGCAATACTATGCTGTCAACAAATATTCATTGAGGGTTACTAACAACAATAATGAATCTTTATTTAGTACTTACTATTTACCAGAAGCTTTTCTAAGTGATTTACAGTCATATCATTTCATCTTTAAACTGTATGATGTGAGTCCTCTGTTATATCCATTTTATAGATGAAGAAAATAATGTACAAAGAACTTAAATATCATGGCCAAGGTCACACAGTATTTAAGTGGCAGGCTCAATAATGGTACCTAAGCAACTTCATTCTAGATCTCATACTCTCAACCATTCAGCTATCCATTCTCCCTATCTGTGAGGGCCTATGGCAGGGCCTGGGGATAAGACTAAGCACAAAAGAACATGAGCTTACAATCTAAAGAATGAATTAATAAGGAATCTCTATTATCATCACCATCATTATTGCAGTGCACCAAGTTTGTTCAGACACAATCAGTAGAACAGTGTGGCTAGGCAAGGGCAGGGAGATAAGACAGGGCCTAGACTTTAGAAACAAGAAAAGAGGCCAATAGTAAATGAAGAACAGAGACTAGGACCATTTCAGAACTGTATCTCAAGTTGGTTTTGATGGGGGTAAATCAATTTATGATCAACATCAAGGACAGTCTTGAGGTTGAGAAAGAAAAAATACAACAAAATGGCAACGTGAGGCCTATAACTAGTCACAAAGACGGAAATGGGAGCACTGTTATTTTATGACATGTAGATTTGGGGGCTGAGTTTATGAATGTGAGCCTTATGCTTCTCTAAGAGCAGTTAGCAAAGCTAGTGCCCTTTCCCTTGACCACTGCCTTTGGTGGTCCCTGCCCAACCGCCCAAATGCCTTTTCTCCTATAAGAGGGTGCGGGAACAGGCAGTTTCTGCATTTGGCCTATGTTGTCAGATGGTTCAAAGACCTAACCCTGACTTTACAAATTACCTGGTGTGTGACCTTGGACAAGTAGCCTAATCCTGCTTCCCACCTATAAAACAGAGATAATAATAACGCCCAGCTCATATCATTTGGAAAATTAAATAAAATAATGAAGTGCTTAGCACAGTACCTCGCACATACAAAACACTAAATGAAGTGCTATATTATTATTAGGTGTGGGGCTCAGTGTGATCCCCATTTAGCACAGCTAGAGTAGGGAAGGGAGAAATGCTTCAGGGGTTTATGATGATAATGATGAGCATATTATTTCAGAAAACTGAAATCTGGATTGAGGTTTCAAAATACACTGCAGAGTTAAGCACCCGGAGACAGATCTCTTTGGAGGTTCCGAGAACACTCTAAAAAAGGAATTGCATGCCCTAATCCTGATGGAAGCTGTGGTATTTGGAAGAAAGGGATGAATATGCAAACCATGATCCAAGGAAAAATCAAAAGGTCCTGGAGACTGATGACTTTGAGCAATGACAAAAAGAAAATGAGGTGAAAGGAACTGCTTTCTTTTGAACTTGCATATTTGAGAGAGTGGTAAAGTAATGAATGGAAATGCAGATTTCTGTCAGGGAGAACTAGTTTGGCAGGAGGAAGACAGCACATTTTATGTTAGAGGTGGAATCTGAAGTGACAGTGATAGCCATCTCTCCAGGTCCAGGTGCACAATGCAAAAGAAAAGCCCAAGACTGGCTCTGAGGTGAAAGATGGGGGCACTGATCTGGGTGTCACTCATACAAGAAAAGTTTAAGTCAATGGTCTTTTCCTCTCACTGTGGATATATACGTGTGTAGTTTGAAGCAGCAGAAATGACTTTTCAAATGAAATTTTACATGAAACTCCAATATATAAAAAAACACAGAGATAAGGCTGTTCTACTTAGAAGGTGGGCAAAGCTTTATTAAGCTTCCTAAGCAGCTCCAGAGATGATTCTGAGAAATATTTGGGCTTTGCAGCACAGTTAGAAACCCAGTGGTTAAGCTGCAGAAAATAAATACAAAACACACACACACACACACACACACACACACACGGACCTAGAGCTGAACCCTAGGAAACTCAGGCGTATGATATAATACGGAGGAGACAGAGGGGAGGGATTGGTAGTGAGGAGCAGGATAGGATGATACAGAAGCCGACAAAGAGAGTTCCAATTACAGAGTGGTCATCAATGCCAACTAATATAGGGAAACTAAGAATATAGACATTACTACATATAAGCCTTTATTATAGACAAAAATTTGTGCACTTGGGGGGTTCCTCAGCCCGGCCTGTGCCCTCTCACAGTCTGTGACTCCTCGGGGGATGTCCACCTGCTGGCGTGCCTGGCCAGCCTGGGTGAGGAGCTGATGGCTGTTTTCAGGCTGCCCATAGTCCCTTCAGGTTTTGGGTCCCTATTGGGGTGCCTGGGCAGCCTGGGTGTGGGGCTGACGGCCGTTTTCAGGCTGCCCACGGTCCCTTCAGATTTTGGGTCCCTACTGGGGTGTCTGGGCAGCCTGGGTGCGGGGCTGAGGGCCATTTTCAGGTTTTCAGGCTGCCCACAGCTCCCATTGACCCAACATCCCAGCGAGGCTGGCTGGAAGCAGGTTTCTGGGGTTTATTTATCTTCTATAATTGAAACTGTTGCTTTAAGCTGAGGCCTAGGCAGGTAACAAAGCCTCCTGTTGGCTTCAGCTCCATGGCTTCTATAATTGAAAGAATTTTGCCTTAGTAGAGGTCCAGCTGGCCTAGGCAGGCAGTTTCCTCCATCGCTGGTGCAACGGAAGCCTCCTGTTTGGTTCAGCTCCGTGGCTTCTATAATTGCAACTATGTTGCAGTGAGTAGAGAGAGGCCCAGCCGGCCTAGGCAGACAGTTTACTCCTGGTGCAACAGAAGCCTCCTGTTTACTCTAGCGCTGTGACTGCCGGCCTCCATCTTGGCTGGGTTAATTGCATGCAGCTGCTCTGATTGGCTGGCGGGCATGGTTTAGGTGTCCTGGAGAAATGGTCAATTTCAATATTATTCTTTGAGTAGATTAGATGTATATTTAATGTAAGTAGTCCTAATACTACATACCCTGCTTTGTATTTAACACTGTTTTGAAATAAAAGAAATATTGATGAGAAAACTTTAAAAAATACCAATCTCCTCTTTTAAACACTTAAAATCTTAACATCTACAATAATAACAGTGTAATATGCTAATTAGACCAGACAAAAACAGTGGGACAACCTTCTGGACGACCTTCTGGATGAAGCCAAGGCTGCCAGGGCTGAGCCCTTTGCACAAATCTTGTGTATCAGGACTCTAGTTTTAATATAATTTGCATATTATTGACCTCGTTGAGGAAAAGACTTTTTTCTTTTTTAATTTGAGCGTAAGAGGAAGAGAGAGAGAGAGAGAGAGAGAGAGAGAGAGAGAGAGAGGTTTGTTGTTCCCTTGTTTACACATTCTTTGCTTGATTCTTGTAAGTGCTTTAAGAAACTGGCTTAAGACTTTTTTCATGTCATATAATATTGAGGCCTGATTATTCTGTCTCCATAACAGAATACAAGCTATATTATCCAACATAGGTAAAAAATAATTCTCTTTCCAAGTCCTCAAGACAACTAAAAAGATTATAGAATTCTTCAA